>CACVCL010030873.1:0-40749 GCA_902729485.2 Mus minutoides
TAGTGGCCACTGGGATGCCTTCTCTCCAGGGGCTGTGGAGGAGAGTCTATTTCTTGTAATTTTTTTCTATACTCTGCCTCTGGGCATCACTTGATTTCTTGATGCATGCTTGTGGAGTAAACATGAGATCCTGAGTTCGGTTGCAGCGCTCACATAGGCAGTGTGCATTTGTGACCCCAGTGGTCATGAGGCAGGCACAGGGCAGCCCATGGTTTGGCTAGCTATTCTTTAAAATGTCTGTCTTCCTGTATGTGCACCACATGCATGTGGGAGCTCTAGAAGGTCCAAAGAGGATGTCAGGTCCCCTGGAACTGCAGTTAAATATGGTTGTGAGCCTCTACGTGGGAGCTTCTGGGAGAGCTGTAAGCTTCCTTAGGCCCTAAGCCATCTCTAAGGATGCAAGCCAGCCAATCTTGATGTATCAGTGAACCCCAGGCTTAGTGGATTAGGAATGTAGAATTTGGGGGGGGGGCTAGAGCCATAGAACTAATCTATTATGGGTCCAATTTTCCATTTAAAATATTTTTTTTTCCGTTTTGTTTTGTTTTGAAGACAGGATTTCTCTGTGTAGACCTGGTTGGTTTTGAACTCACAGAGATCAGCCTACCTCTGCCTCCTAAGTGGTGGGATTAAAGGTACCCCCACAACTGACACCAATTAAAAGTTATTGTTAATTTACTATTCTGTGTGAATGTGTGTGTGTCTTTGTGTGTGTGTCTCAGTGTATGCAGGTATCTCTCTCTCTCTCTCTCTCTCTCTCTCTCTCTCTCTCTGTGTAGGTCAGAGGACAATTGTCAAGTCTTCCCAGTTGCTGTTGAAGCACTGTCGCTCCTTTTTGTGCTGCAGCTGGCCCGAGAGCGGCTGGGTAGTTCTGCTGCTTCTTTCAATCCCACCATCTGAATCTTTCATTCCAGAATGAAACATTGTTTCTTGATGTCTGTCTCTTCCTCGCATCCCACCATCTGAAGCTTTCATTCCAGAGTGAAACGTTGTTTCCTGATGTCTGTCTCTTCCTGCATCCCACCATCTGAAGCTTTCATTCCAGAGTGAAACGTTGTTTCCTGATGAGCTCTCTCCTTTCTCTACTTGACGCTACAGAAGTTGTCTGGGCTACCTAGTGCTGACGCACAACTTAACAGAGTTCAACCTGCTAACCCTTAGCCTCTAATGCTAACCTAACAGGACCCAGAGACATGCCTAAAGAAGAAACTAAGGGTAAGTTAAATATGGTCAGAAATTTAGAGCATGGTTCTGTATTTATTTATGCATAAAACCTTACTAAGTATTACTTAATACTCATAGTAAGTTTTAATATATAATACATAAAATATTAATATTTTTCATTGTTTTACTAGACTTATATTAATTATTTCTTTTTATTCTGTGTGCCCTGCACATGCACAGGACAGAGGTCAGTCTCCCATTCCTCAGGCGTTGCCTGTCTTGTGTTTTGAGAGAGGGTCTATGACAGAACCTGGGAATCACTGATTTGGTTGCACTAGGTGGTCAGCAGTCCCCTGGCTTCCTCCTTTGTCTACCTCCACATTGCTGGAATTACAAGAATGTGTCACCACACCCAGTTTTGTGTGTGTGTGTGTGTGTGTGTGTGTGATATGTTCTATTCTTTAAATGCAGAACCTCATTGCCTACATAGAAAACACTTTACCAACTAAGTCATCTCGCCATTTATTTATTATTAGAGTTATATTGTTGAATCAAAATAATGATAACAACAACAACAACAACAGAGTGAGAGGAGGCTAGTTCTCCATCTCTGGCCGCTGCTGTGGCCTTGTGTGCTGCCGCAGCCTGTGTTAATGCATCATCTGTGCAACCACAGACTACAGCCTTCAGCTGAACTGGACTCTGCTCCGCAGCTAGGAAAGCAGAGAGATTCATTCTAAGGTCCCTTCTGGGGGTAGGCTGAACACTTGAATCCTCAGGGTGGTATTCTCTAAAGGGGACCGTGCCACTGTAGCTTTTGCCTCTCACTGCCCTAGCCCTTTACCCATGTAGTGGCCTGAGTTGTATCTGGCACTGTCCTTGCCCCATATGCCTGCAGTGATCTAAGTTGTATCTGGCATAGCAGTCTATTTCCTGTGACATACACCACTCCAAACATTTCTCTTTTGCTTTATATGGATTTCCTCTAGTGAAATAGCTTTGGCTACAAATTCCCATTTCATCTAAGAACATTCTTTCCCTCATTGTCATGAGCTCACTGAGTGCTCAACCACAGAACACTTCCTGTGATTTAAAAGCAAAGTGGTGGAGTGTGGGCTCCAATCGCAGCACTGTGTAGTCTTCCGAGTGACTGGTCTGTGAGCCAAGCGATTGCCACCTTGAATGGTTCTGCTATGCAGGCTTGCAGAATGATTATCGCATGTGGGCTTGCGGCTTATACCCTTCACGGAAGGATGGAGGGTCACAAGACCTCACCTGAGTGTCCAGAGGCCACGACCACCTGCTGCTTCAACTCTACCTTAATTGCACAGCACGGGACAGGCACATTGCCTTGGGGAGGGGCCAGGGAGCACTAAGGGAAGAGGTTCCACCTTTGCAATTAAGGAGATGCTCTCATGCTTGCCGGGTAAAGGCTTTCCAGGGGAGACCACACCCCTCTAAGTAACCCTTCACCTGGACTCTGAAAGAAAGCCAGATAAGCTCACTGGTTCCTCAGAGGGAACTTTTGTGGAATGGTAGACCTTGCTTATGTCTTCTGCTGGGAAGGAAGTTTAACAGTGACACGTGGCATCCATTATGTCATATTGGCTAGTGTTGAGCCACAAGTCCTGTTGGTAGGCAGATAAACTGTGCCAGAGTTTCTGGGTTCAAGACTAGGTTTAAGATCCTAGCTGTTGACCCCAGTTGAGGGATGGGGCCACCCACCCATCTCAAAAATATTAATCCAGAATTGCTCCTTTCAAAAGGAAATGCAGGGACAAAGAGTAGAGCAGAGACTGAGGGAAAGGTCATTCAGAGACTGCACCACTTGGGGATCCATCCCACATGCAGCCACCTAACCCAAACACTACTGTGGATGCCAAGAAGAGCTTGCTGACAGGAGCCTGGTGTAGCAGTCTCCCGAGAGGCTGTGCCAAAGCCTGACCAATACAGAAGTGAATTCTTGCAGCCTACCATCAGACTGAGCACAGGGTCCCCAATGGAGGAGTTAGAGAAAGGACTGAAGGAGCTGAAGGGATTTGCAACCTCATAGGAGGAACAAAAATATCCACCAACCAGACCCCCTAAAGCTCACAGGGACTAAACCACCAACCAAAGGTGCACACATGGAGGGACCCGTGGGTCCAGCTGCATATGTAGCAAAGGATGGCCTTATCTGGCATCAACAGGTGGGGATGCCCTTGGTTCTCTGAAGGCTCGATGACCCAGGGTAGGGGAATGCTAGGGTACTGAGGCAGGAGGGGCTGGGTGGGTGGGGGAGCAGCCTTATAGAAGTAGGGGGAAGGGGTGAGATAGGGGGCTTAACTGGGAAGGGGGCAACATTTGAAATATAAATAAATAAATTAACCAATAAAATAAAATAAACCTGACTGAATTAAACAAAACAAAACAAAAAACAAAACCAGAAAACATCCTAGCTGTACCACATAGTAACTATGTGGTCAGGGGAAGTTTTCTTCTCTGTAAATCTTCTGTTGCTTTATCCGTAAAATAGAGTGACAGGATGTAATATCCCTGTGAAGACTGACTGGGATACGGTGAGCATCAGCAGGGTAAGAGAAAAGCTGTGACGGCTGCATGCAGGCTTCTGTGCTACCGGACAGTGTGCTGGCTCACTCTGAGCGTGCCTGAAGCTGGCACAAGAAGACATTCACGGGCTGTGGGTGCCTTTCCCTTGATCCTTTACAAGCTCCCTCTGTAAGATGAGCACTGCTGTTCTCCTCTGAGCCTAGGTGACAACCCACTGGTAAGGAGATTTTCCAAGGTCACACTGCAAGCACATGGCAGAGCGTCTGACTCCACATTCTGTGCCACTACGCTCAGCTGGACTCACTTTTGTCTCAGATGTGGTCTTTATCCCAGGTAGGGTTTTTGCCTGCGCTCCCCACAGATATTAGCGAGCATCTTACTTCACAGTCTGTGGCGAGAAAGGGCACCGCTGGGTCTGAATGGAGCACGTAGGCAATAAATGACCCACCCAGGGTCTGTCCTGGTCCCCGCTGCCACTCAGAGCCCCATTTCACACTCTAGGAACTCAGCCTGTAAAGGGTGAACATACATAGTAACTGTTACTATGGGATGAAGTACGTGACGCTCTCAAGAGCAGACTTGGGCAGTGCTGTGAAGTCCTGGGTGGGCCTGGGTGTGAAGGCGGCTGGGTGTCATCTCAGTGGGCTGTGTGAGCAATGTCACAGCGTTTCTTTTAGAAGCTCACTGGGACATTCCAGTCTCACGTGTATCTCATTTTCCAGCATCCTGGTTTGGGGAGCCGTGCTCTGCGCATCCTGGTTTGGGGAGCCGTGCTCTGCGCATCCTGGTTTGGGGAGCCGTGCTCTGCGCATCCTGGTTTGGGGAGCCGTGCTCTGCTTCTTAGTCAGGTGATGAGACTCCGAGTTGATTTGATGTGCTTGAGTTGAAGTGCCAGGGATGTCTGCACAGTATGCAAGACCCAGGCACCCATGTGGATACCTCTCTTGGTCCACCTTGATGTTTGTTTTTTGTTTTGTTTTGTTTTGTTTTAAACCAGATAAAAATTTGCAAGCAAAACCTAGCATAATAATAACCCTAGTACTTGGGAAGTAGAGGCAAGTGGGTCTCTATGAATTTGAGGCCAGCCTCTTCTACATAGTGAGTTCCATTACAGCCAAGGCTATAGAGGGAGATCCTGTCTCAAAAAACAGAAACAGAAATAAGGAAGGGAGGGAGGAAGGAAGGGAGGAAGGAAGGAAGGAAGGAAGGAAGGAAGGAAGGAAGGAAGGAAGGAAGGAAAGGAGGGAGGGAAAGAAGGAGAGAAAGAGAAGAGAAGAGAAGAGAAGAGAAGAGAAGAGAAGAGAAGAGAAGAGAAGAGAAGAGAAAACGGAAAAGAGTTTCAGTGCTTTGGGCTTGTGATAAGACAAAAGGCACCAACCATGACTGTGTGCGTCTTGAAGGTGTGAAGGGTTGATGGGCAGCTGGAGACTTAAGTCATATTGAACTGTTTCCTCATTCCTGCCTCCTAAGGACATAGGCTAGCTAGGTAACTAATTTAATTTTTTTCATTTCAATACTTTATTATTTTCTGTTTCTGCATAAAGAAAAACTATGCAGAAAACATCAAGAAAATTTAGGAAATGATTCCTCTATGTTACAATTGTAAAGGATTCAATTTCTAAATTAATTAATTTAGAAAACAGGAAAGCTTTGACATGACATTTTGAGACCTTCCAAAGATGTGGTTGAGTTCATTTTCTGCTAGCCATCTACTGCTGGGCACGTAGCCTACCCTGAAGGTAGTTTGTTTCCTCAGTGAGACTCCCATGGGGGAAACTACATTTTAGTTTGCAAGTGGTTGCCAGTTGGAGATAGCTTTGGGTGAGGGATGAGGGAGGGTATGTGTGCCCTGCACGTGCAGACCCTTGCAGGTACTGTACGCACGTGCGACTCCAGTTTCTGAGTCCCTACGGACTTCAATTTTGTTGATTCATTCAGAGGGCATTGTGTTCTCCGTGTGCGCCATCTCCTCGTGCTTGTCCCCTCCGTTGTCCTCTTTCATGGGGTTCCCTGAGCCCTCAGGGAAGGGATGTGATCTGGTGAACACATTCCGTTTTGGGCAGAACAGTCCAATGAAGGTCTTTTCCTCCCCACTACTCGGTGCCTGGCTGTGGTCTCTGAATCTGTCCCTGTCTGTTGCAGGAGGAAGCTCCTCTGGTGGTGGCCGAGCTAGCATCCTTATTTCTGCCTCCTAAAGACAGGCTAGCTAGGTAGCTAACTTAAACATTTTAAGGCTAGGAAAATTCTAGAATTTAGTACAGATGGCATTATGCAAATGAGATCTTAATGCAAAGGAAATCCAGATTTGTCAGTGAACATTTAGTAATATAATCCTAGTAGATGAGGGGTAGAGAAAGGAGTGTTGGGAGTTAAAGGTTATCCTTGGCTACATAGAGAGTCTGAGGCTAGCCTTGGCTACCTCAGAAAAGAGCCTGTTTTCAAAGAAAAACAAGATGAGGAGGAAAGGAAGAGGGAAGAGTGTGGTCTAGAATATAGCTCCTACCTGCCTAGCATTATGAGGCCCTAGGCTCAAACCACAGAAAAGCACACACACAACATGCACATGCGCACACCATGAGGAGTTGAGTTTGATCCCAGAACAGGCATGTGAAAATGAGCACAGTAGTGCAACTATTAATGCCAGTGTTGGTGAGATGAGGGGCAGGCAGGCGGACCCCTGGAGGCCTACTGGACAGCCAGTCTAGTTGGCAAACTTCCGGCCAATGAGAGGCCCTCTCTCAAACAAAGATGGAAGGCAGTTGAAAAATGACACGTCAGGTTGTCTCCTTTCCTGTACATACTTGTGCACTCGTGTTCATTCATGTGCACCCACCCACGCACACAGTGTGTACATGCACTCATTTACAAACATAAATGTGTGAGAAAAGGAGGGAACACCCTTCGGCTCAATGATGTCCCCTCCCTCAAGCAGTCCCCTCCCTCTCTGCTTAGCAGCAGAACAGCGCCTTAACGGGTACGGTGAAAGACAGCACACATCAGCAGTCTAGTGCTATGATTACGAATTGTTGTAGATTGTCACAGTACATCAGACAGAGCAACAGCACATCTGCTGCAGACCCATACAGAAAAGGTTCGGCGGAACTGTCCTTCAGACATAGAGTGGGAGTGTCTGCACCGTACAGCACCCTGATGTGTGCCAGTGCCTCAAGACGGTGTCATGCAACAGCTCTGTCCTAGTTGTGTAACGTCACAACCATCACCACAACAGCTAAGCGTTTTGACAAATGGGCTATGTCAGGATGAAAATATCCAAGGGGGGGGGGGGCAGAAGAATATCTCCCACTGAAAGTTAAATGCCCCTTCAGCTCCACGGTGCCACTGGGACTAGTCTATCCGGAGATATAATTGCAAATGGAATCAAACTGCCTCTCCAACCCACAAAACAAATTGCTGCAACACTTGAATTGGCAGCTCTCGCTAGGGGTAATTAGCAGCACATAAAAGCTAATGACTAATTACCTTGGCCTGTGTTCCCGTCCTGGAAAAGACTGACTTAACAGATAAACCCAAGCTTTTTCACTTGGTGACTCCTGGGTCTGGTGAGGGCAACCGTGGAGCTGGAGGAGATCAGGGAGGTAGGGAAGCTGCATGACTAAATCGGCGGGCGGGCTGGGCCATGATGGTGGCACGTGCACACAGTCCCAGGATCTGAGCAGTGGAAGTGGGAGCCAGGCCACAATCTAAAGTCCTGGGCTACATGGAAAAACCTTGTCTTAGACGAGACAAAAAATGAGTAGGACTCAGCTCTCGGGAGGTACAATTGAGTAATTGCCAGCTGCTGTATGTTAACTTTGGAAATAAAGTTAATTTAGGGAGGTGTTCAGTCTCTGTGTACATTTCCTTGAAGTCCTGTTTTCCTCCAGATGCTCTGTTGTCAGATGCTGAATGTAAGACTGAGTGCAGAAGCAGCTGACCCTCCTCTCCTCCCAGGGTTTCTCTGTGTAGCCCTAGATGTCCTGGAACTCCCTCTGTAGACAAGGCTGGCCTTGAACTCACAGAGATTCATTTGCCTCTGCTTCATGCATGCTGGGATCAATGGTGTGCACCACCTCTGTCCAGCTAACATCTGGTTAGAATTAACAAAAATATTTCTCACCACCTCTGTCCCCCAATATAGGGGACAGAGGTAGGTGGATCTCTGTGAGTTCAAGGCCAGCCAGAGCTACATGTCAGATCAGAGTGGCTTGGGGAGAGAAAATGCATAATTCACTTTTTTTGTAAAGTGAAGCAAAACAAAATCATTGTGAAAGAAATAAGTCTATAAGAAGGTATTAATGAGATGTTACAAGCTCTATCCTGGTGAGAAAACTTCTTATGAACTTGAGACAGTAGCGAAATTAGTGAACGGACTTGAGAACCTACATTAAACGGTTTAGTTAATTAGTTTAGGTAATTAATTTTTCTTTCAAAAAGGATTTATTTAGCAATAAGGGGCAAATATGACCAAAATACATTGTATAAAATTCTCAAAGAATTAATTAAAATATAACATTATCTGTCCCCACACAGGAGGCAGAAGCAGATGGGTCTCTGTGAGTTCAAGGCCAACTAGGACTACACAGTAAGACCTTGTCTCAAAATATACATTAACTAAAAGATGTATTCTATTTTAAGCCATGTGGATGTGTGTGTGCATGTCTGTGTTACTCTATAATCATGTGTGAGTGTATGTGGGTGCCTGAGGAGGCTGGAAGAAGGCATTGCACCACCTCAGTTTTGAGTTACAGGCAGTTGTAAGCTGCCTCTCGTGGGTTCTGGGAACTCTCCTCTGACAGGACAGAGCCATTGAGCCCCTGATTGCTTTTATTACAATAAGGAGTCTTTTCCTATGTAGTAGTTCAGGCCAACTTTAGATTTATAATCCTCCTGTCTCAGACTCCCAAGTGCTAGGACTATAGGTATGCCCCACTTTTATCTAACAGTTTTGTTTTTAAACATTGGCTTTGGAGGAGAGAGGATAAGGAATGAAGTCCCCTAGGTCATTCTTTGCGACTGGTAGGAAGGAAATGTATTATTGAATATTTAAGTCAGGCTTAAATGGTGGACGGCCTGCAATACCAGCACTCAGGAAGCTAAGGTGGGGAGCTTATAAGTTCCAGAGCATCCTGGCTGTGTAGTGACATCCTCTTTCTAACTGCACACATAAAAAGACCAACACTTGTGTGACTTTATCTGGGGAGACATGAACAAATGTCTATCAGCCCCAGTGGGGCACCAGCAACAGCTACAAGAAAAGATTCCATGCAAGATACTTACAGGAGCACAGATGACTCAAGGGAGGTGGCATTACCAAAATGCCCATGGTTGCATGTGACAACTCATGAGAGCTGCATCCATGGGTCTCTCTGAGTAACTTGATTGTGAAATCATCTCCTGTCTCCAGAAATGGCTTTTATATAATCTTAGAGAGGGGTTCTGCAAATCTTGTAAGGTTCAGAAACTTCCTGGGCCTTGTAAGTTTACCTATATCTTGAGTCCTATAGGTTCTTCTCTTCCCTTGAGGAAGAAAATAACTACAAAACGCTCCACCCCTTCCTCTGACCCTTACAGTATTCCCCTCTCCTCCCCTTTGCAATGGCCTCTGAGCCTTGGAGGACATGCTATGGATACTTGGTGATGATGATGATGGTGTTGATGATGATGGTAGTGATGATGAGGAGGAGGATAAAGAAGAGGAAGAAGAGGAGGATGGTGATGGTGATGATTGGTGTCCTGGTCATTCGTTGTGATTATATGGTGGCTAGCACTCTGCGATGTGATTATTATTATTATTATTATTATTATTATTATTATTATTTTGCATTTGTGACTGAGACTAGATGAGCATGGGTACCCAAAGGCAGGCGCATCACCAGGAAGCCTGCATCAGCATGCATGAGGATCTGTGAGAGCTGCACTCTTGGGGCTCTCTGCATCATGTCCAGGTGGCCGAGAGAGGAGAGGCCTTGGGCACCTTGTGTCAAGAGAATTCTTAGCCTTGTAAGCTTGGTTTTCTTTCTAAATCCTGTGAGCCCCTCTCCCTTCAAGATGAGACATTTCAGTTTGGAGGAGATAGCTAGTAACAATAAATAAGAGGGGGAGAGAAATTCTGTTCTCTGCTGGTCTTTCTCACTTACTTGGTGTAATATAGTTTTTCTTAGAGATCCGGAAGGCAGGCCTCAATTCCTGCTGCTTAAGCTGAATCCAGGGGAAGCTAAAAGAATGTGTTCCACAATTAGGACTGAGACAAGGGTGTTCCTCTTTCTATTCATGTGCACTACAGTGCTCAGAGTCTTAGAGCAAAGCCAGAAAAAGAAATAAAAGTGATACAATTAGAAAAGGAAGAAATTAAATTATCCCCATCTGTGGGAAACATGGTTCTGTCCTGATATGCCACACTAAAGATTCTAGCAGAAAACACAGAGAACTGATAAACACTTCATCAAAGTAGCAGTACTTGAAAATCAACATTCACAAATCAGTAACAGATATGTGTGCCAATACACATATGTAATATATACAAAGTCATATATATACACATATACATATATAAAACATTTATCCAGAAAGAAATCAGGATAACATTCTTATATAACAGCTTCAAAAATAAAAACAAAAATTGTATAAAAACCTAACCAGGGAGCTGGAGAGATGGCTCAGCGGCTAAGAGCACTGACTGTTCTTCTAGAGGTCATGAGTTCAATTGCTAGCAACCACATGGTGGCTCACAATCATCTTTAATATGATCTGATGCTCTCTTCTGGTATATCTGAAGACAGCTACAGGGTACTCATATAAAATAAATAATTTTTTTAAAAAACCTAACCAGGATCTAAAAGTCTTCTACAATGAAAACAGAACCATTGAAAACCTGCCTAGGATCTAAGAGACCTCCATAATGAAAGCGGAGCCGCTGAAGGAAGATTATGGAGCCGCTGAAGGAAGAAACCGAGGAAGAAAGACGTGGTGAAATGGAAAGATCCTCACAGAGCGTTCATGGCTTGGCAGAGCTGAGAGCAAAATGACACCACCAAAGCAGCCGGTATACTCACACAATCTCCATCGACATTCACAAAACTACCAAAACGTTCCAAACTTCATATTAAAATGCAAAAGGTCCCAAAATCCAGTGCAATTGTAAGCAAAAGGAGAGATGCTGGGAGCCTCGTAAAACCCAACCTCAAACTACATTACAGAGACAGAGTAACAAAGACTGCCTGCTACTTGCACAAAAATAGACATATAGACCAGTGGAACAGTGTTAGACCCCAGAGAACCCCATAGGAGCCGGCCAGCTACTGCCGCATCCTTGCATTACATGTGGGCTGGAGCCCTGGCTTGGGGTGACAAGGGAACAAAGACAGACAGACATGCATCAAAGGCTCTATTCCTTTTGTTTATCTCTTCTTCCTGTGTCCTGACACCTTCTGTTTGCATACACTCCGTACATGAATATATTTTTAAGCACATATTTAAATCTAGATTGTACACATGGCCAAATCTGGAATATTTGTTTTTCTTAGTCTGCCATATTTCCTATAACATGATGATCTGCAGTTCAGTCCATTTTCTTACAAATGCCATAGTTCTTCATCCCAACGCAGTGAAGGCCCAGTGTGTAGATAGGCCACGTTTTCTTTAGTCACTCAGTTACTGACCAGGAATGGGTGGACTGGGCTCTCTGATGGAAAAGCTGCCGCGCCTTGGAAGCTTGGTGTACTTATTTATACACAGCTGAACAGGGAGACTGGGCTCTTGCATACAGCTGAACAAAGAGAGGTGGGGTTCGTGCACACTCATGCACAGGGAGGGATGGTAATTATGCAGCTGAGAAGGAGACAGCCTCAGCTAATCTCAGTAGATGCTGTCTCTGTAGGTGAGCAGTCTTCAAGCTGAAATGGGTTTTGGGGTAGGGTGTGAAGAAAGCTGCTGGACATTTTATGCAAACATTGTCAACACTCTGGACAAGAGGGAGCCTTTGCCACCTTCCTAGTCCTCACCAGGGGAAGGCATTGGTATTGCCATGGTCGGAGGCACTGGCCTTCTTGATATGGCGGTACCTGGGTCAAACTGGACCCACTCACCCCCGCTGCTTAACCTCTGATCTTACAGGCAATGCTGGGGAACACAATCCCTACCTGTAAAAACTGAAGCTAGACTCACCCCTCTCCCCTGCACAACTCAAACCAATTCAAACTGTATCAAAGACCTTAATGTAGACCGAAACATTGCCATGTCCAGAGGAAAGCACAGGTAGGTCATGCCAAGACAGAGATGTAGGCAAGGAATTTTCTAAGAGGTTCTCCACAGCAAAGGAACCATCAGCAGAGGGGGCATAGGCTGGAGATTGGGAAATACTTGCCAGCTATAGCTCACACAGGAATAGTATCTAGAACCTTTAAAGGATTCTAAAAATTAAATACCAAAAAAGTATCAATGAGTTGAATAAATAATCCTCAAAGAGAAAAGCACAAATGGTCAATAAATACCTTGATGTGTTTACCATCTTCAGCTGTCAGGGAGATGCAAACTGAAGCTGTACTGAGGCTCAGTACCACCCCAGCTGGGCCAGTTATCATCAAGAAAAAGAGCAACAAGTGCTGGTGAGGATGTGGGCAGAGAGGAACCCTACGTACTTTTGGTGGGTACAGAAACTGGTGTAGACAGGATGGAAGCAGAGTTTCCTCAAAAAAAAAAAAAAAACCTAAATGTAAATCTACTGTATGATCTAGCTCCTCCAACCCTGGGTATAGTCCTGTGAGAAGCTGAGTCAGCACACCCCAGAGACACCTGCACATGTCCATCTATTGCTTCACTACTCAGAGTAGCCAAGAAGTGAAGCCAGCCTGGCTCACCCTCAGCAGATGAGGAGCTAAAGGAAATGTGGCATATCCACAGTAGAGCTTCACTGAGCTCCGGTGTGTGCGTGTGAGTGTGAGTGTGCGTGTGTGTGTGTGTGTGTGTGTGTGTGTGTGTGTGTGTGTGTGTGTATGCTTGCGCGTGAGTGTGTAGGGCATGGAAGTAGAAAGGAGAGGTGATGGGGAGGAAGAGGTGTAGAGGTATAGAAGGGAGGAGGGGATAAATAGGAATATAAGGTTCTGTAAGGGATAGGTTCTCTACGCTATCAATTGTGGTTCACACCATCCCTTGGCTTTCTGGCTTTTCTGAAAATCAGTGAAATGTCTATTGTTTAGAAATATTTCCAGAAATAAGCATTATTTTTTCACTAATTTTATTGTATTTTACTTTATTTTGTGGCAGGTGTGCAAACACTCCCACGCATGTCACACACCTGCAGTACACACAGTGGGGCAGCGGGCAGGTGCCCCTACTGATCTGGTCTTCTCTGTCACTCAGGCATTAGCTCTTTGGCCTCCCTTTTTTCCCATTTTTATTAGATATTTTCTTCATTTACATTTCAGATGTTATCCCAAAAGTCCCCTATACCCTCCCCCATCCCCCGCCCTGCTCCCCTACCCACCCACTCCTACATCTTGGCCCTGGCATTCCCCTGTACTGGGGCATATAAAGTCTGCATGACCAAGGGGCCTCTCTTCCCAATGATGGCCAACTAGGCCATCTTCTTCTATATATGCAGCTAGAGACATGAGCTCTGGGGGTACTAGTTAGTTCCTGTTATTCTTCCACGTATAGGATTGAAGACCCCTTCAGCTCCTTGGGTACTTTCTCTAGCTCCTTCCTTGTGAGTCCTGAGTTCTATCTAATAGCTGATTGTGAGCGTCCACTTCCATGTTTGCCAGGCATTGGTCTAGCCTCTCACAGCTATATCAAGGCATTTCAGCAGTATCTTGCTGGCATATGCAATCGTGTCTATGTTTGGTGGCTGATTATGGGATGGATCCCTGGCTGCTGCAGTCACTGGTTGGTCCATCCTTTGGTTCAGCTCTACACATGACCTCTGTAACTCCTTCAATGTGTGCTTTTTTCTTAATTCTAGGAAGGGGCGAAGTGACCACATTTTGACCTTCATTCTTCTTGAGTTTCATGTGTTTAATAAATTATATCTTGGGTATTCTAGGTTTCTGGGCTAATATCCACTTATCTGTGAGTACATGTTATGTGAGTTATTTTGTGATTGGGTTACCTCACTCAGGATGATACCCTCCAGATTTTGGCCTTCTTTTTACCGTATAACACGACATCTGCACGCACCCTGGAATTAATTGTGTTCTCTGCCTGCTGCAGCAACAGCGTGTCTACCAAAGTGCTGCGAAGCCCAGCGCGCCCTCCCTCCAGCATTAATTCCTTGCTCTGCCCTCATAACAGTTCTTGATTTGTTCAAACAAACAAACAAACAAACAAACAAACAATAAATTAGAATAGGTTCTGTTTCTCATGAGAAAATTAGCAGTTAAAAAAACAAACAAACAGGCTGGTTGCATCCAGGTCCCCTGAAGTCCCCAAAATGTCCCAGGGAGAAAACCAAAAATGACAGAGCTGAAGACTCAGAGCAAACACTCTATCCGGGCTGCAGTAGGTGTGAGGAGACCACACCTGAGGTGGACCTGGTGTAGGGCAGTGCAGGGTGGGTGTCGTGCACTGTCACGTGGAGAGGGCACAAGGGCAGAGAATTGTCACCTGAGCACTTTCCAAAACCAATAACCCTTTCTAAATCCACATAAAACTTGGTCTTAGTCTAAAGCCACAAAGTAATACAAATCAGGGATCCCTGTCATCTTCAGGTTTCACATTTGGTGCAAGTACTTACTGGTCAGCAGGGACAGTCCTGGGCATCCCATCATGCACCGTGATGTGTCTTCTCTAACTAGTGGATGCTTACAGCCCACTGTGAACTGCCCCACTACCCAGAATATCTCCCAACACTGCTCGAAGTCTCTGTGAACCATTGAACTAGATCCAGTCCTATCCCTTAGTCTCCAATTATAATTAGAGACCAATGGGAAGCAGAGAACTAAATCAGACACAGCTGTAGACAGAGAGGGGGAGAGTCCCTGTCTATGGTGCCTTGTTTCTTGATATTTGATGAGCAGAGCTCTGAAAACAGTAACTGTCACCTATGGCCACTCAGCCAGTCCAAAGTATCCATATTGTGAAAACATGGGCCCTTTTTAAAAGTAAAATCAAACCACCAAACCAAGATCCCAACCTAACTAAAGGGCAGTCTATACATGGCTGCCATCCCCGAGGAAAATACAGTATCTGCCTTTACACACATCTGTTTTTATTCCACACTTTGGTAAAGTTTGTTTTTCCTTTAAAGTTGAAATGGTACAACACATCATGTTTAAAATACCCCAAGTCTACCAATTTAAGGAAAAATGTTGTGCAGTAGCATTGAGTCTTTTCCAAGGGTGCCTCTGAACTTTAGCAGGGTAAATTTTGGCCATAATGGTGTGATGGCTTGAATAAGAATGGCCCCCATAGACTCATATATTTGAATGCTAGTCAGCAGGGAGGACAACTGTTTGAAAGGATTAGAAGGATTAGGAGGTGTGACCTTGTTGAAGAAAGTGCATCATTAGGGATGGGCTTTGAGGTCTCCTATACTCAAGCTATGTGGCACAGAGTATCTCCTTGTTACCTGCAGATCCAGATGTAGAACTCTCAGTTTCTCCAACACTTCATCTGCCTGTATTGATATCCTACTTCCCACCATGATAACAATGGACTAAACCTCTGTGACACACTTCCTTCAACAAGGCCACACCTCCTAATAGTGTCACATCCTATGGGCCAAGCATTCAAACACATGAGTCTATAGGGCTAAACCTTTTAACCCACTGCAGTCATGGTGTTTCTTCATAGCAAGAACAGTGACTGGGGCAAAAGGCCTTTTGTATCTGGTGTTTACAGTTAGTGCTTGTGAGAAAGGAAAGCAACTGAGAAGTTAACATTTGTTTTCAGTCACGCACACAGAAGAGTTAAGACATTTCACTGATAGAGAATGTGGACAAAGCAAAATCAGCCTGGAGCTCTACAGCTAATACTTGGTGGCAGCCATAGATAATTTTTGAATCTGAAGGGGACTCATAATGACTGTCTTGTGCTGAGTAACCAGAGATGTGGAAGCCAATAGAGACGCGAGCACTTCAGTGCTATCTCTTGGAAGCTACAGTCATAAATGTAGAAAATAAAAATGACAAAGTTATAGAATATAGCACAAGCTCCTGATAGATCAGGAGATTACTAGATTTCTTCCTCTGAGGTCTGTCTTGGCTCCCCACCCCTCCTCAAAATTTGTTTTATTCTAGCTCAGACATTTTAACTGGGTGACTCGAGCCTTTATGTAACCCTTACTGTTTTCTTAGTGGCTTTGTTTACAACCTTGTAGAGCTCTGTGGTTCTGTGACTCAGTGAGACTTCTCCCTGACCACATTCCCATTAGGAGCACAGCCTGCTGCCACTCACCGCCCTGACCATCCCTTCCCTGTCGGTGTAAGTGAGACTGCCATGGGAAAAACAAGAGAGGAACATAAATAAACTCATGGGCTTCCATCGTGCCAGAAACTATCTAGGAGAATAATTCAACCACCCATCAGATGTGAAAATGTCAAAACAGGGAAAGAGGAAAACCTGTAGTCACAAGGTTTGAGGGAGGGAGACTCATGCCAACGGTTAGGCAACCCTCAGAAAACTCATACTAGGGCTTGTGGCGTGGAAGGTCCCAGGGAGGAGAGGGTCAGAGCAAATGTGGTTGCAGGTCTGCTGGAGGCCGCTTTCTAGCCTCCTTTCTCCAGTTAAGGTCTAATGGCTACTCATCCTGTCCCTCTCACCTGTCTAAGAACACAGGACATACCAGAATCATATCCCTTGTCTTCCCTGAATTTTTGCCAATCCACTTTCTCCCTTACAACCCTTTCTTTATCTTACCTTTGCCTATGGCTCCTTGATATCTCACCTCCTTTTTTATATGGAACCCCCTTTTTAAAACCAGTTTTCTATACTGCTCTCTCCAAATCCTTTCCTCCCATTCTCAGTTAAGCCCTGTGCAATTAGGCTTTTGCCCTGGAACATCAACTGCTCTTGTCCAGGTGGCTACTGCTTGCCCCACAGCTAGAGGCAACGGCAATTGTCCTTTCTCAATTTGTTTGGCCCATCGGCAACATTAGTGCAACTCCCCCATTCCAGCATTAGTGGGGATTGAACTCAGGGCCTTGGGCCACGTAAACCAGTACTCTCCCACTGAGCTACACCCTCAGCCTTAGCCCATAGTTGGCTCTTTTTAAAGACTGCTATCCCTCCTGGCTTCCAGAGCAACATTCTAGTACTTTTCCTAGCTACCTGTTCCCCTTCTCCCACGTGCCCCCACCCCCACCTTCCTGGTCTCAGTCACTAGGCTGTTTCATCTTGTTGGTATTGCTGACATTACTAAGGACTCTGTTCTTGAAAGTTTTCAGGCTTCCTTTACTCTCCTGGTGAACAGTTTGGTGGCTAATTAAGCAAAGGGACAGTACTGAGCATGTGCAAACCATTAATCCCAGCACTCAGGAAATAAAAGAATATACATTTCGATAAGCTCAAAGCCAGTGTGGCTACATAGCAAGTTTCAAACCACTTAGAATTACACATTGAGACCATGTCTCAAAAAAATAAAAAAAAAAAAAGAAAAAAAAGAAAAAAAAGAAAAAACAAAAACTTTTTAAAGCATGAGCTAAGAAATTTGAAACCTATATGTCCATCCCAGACCTCTTCCCTGACTTGTACATTCCTCATGGAGGTCTTTAACTTAGTATGTGAATTCCAGTTTTCCTCTGAAAAACCTCTCCCTGGAGGGCCTCCTGAGTTCACTCCTGACTTCATAGTTCCTCGTGTTCACCCACAGCTGGAATTCATGCCTGACTTCTGTCACACCCAGGTATGGTGCTGTCTGCACTAGTTTCAGCATCTGTCTAAGTCCAGCCCGAGGATCCAGGTAGTGTTACCCACGTGCAGTCCCCCACTGAGAGCCAGGTGTGGTAGTGCACTCATGTAGTCTCCTACTGGGAGGCAGAGGCAGGGGGACTATGAGCTTGAGGCTACCCTGTTTTCAATATAGACTTTCAGGCCAGCCAAAGCTATACAGGGAGATGATGTCTCAAGACACAGGTGAAAGAGAGACTTCTCTGAACACGTGGTTTTCCTGCAGTATTGCCATTGGGCCCACGTCAATCGCTGGTCTTTCCAGGATTGCTGAGATAACCCTTCCTTGGGCTCTTTCTGTCTGCATGCTTGCCAATGACACAGAGACACATCCCAATCCTGTCCCCCTTTTTTGTTTTTTCATACTCTATTCATTACCACTTGTTTTAGGCACCTCATCTCTTGCTGTGATAAAACATCTGGCAAGAATCAACTTAAGGAAAGGTTTACTTTTGGCTCATGGTTTAAGGGTACAGTCCAATGCTGAAGGGAAAGCATGGTGGCCTGTGCAGGAAGTGGCAGGTCGCACAGCATCTACCGCCAAAGAGAGGTGGGTGCTGGCACTCACTCGGCTTGCTTTTTTTTATTGGTTATTATTATTATTACTGTTCATTCTGGGACCCCCATCTAGTGGGTTTAGAATTGCCTAGGAGACAAGCCTCTGGGTGTCTGAGGGGCTCCACGGAGGCTTAATGAGGTGGGATGATGTCTCCTAGGTGATCTAAATCCTATCAAGTTAACTGTCACACTACGTAAGACATTTAGATAAAGAACATATTCATGGGTGAGTGACATGGCTGAGTGGGTAAAGGCGCTTGCCACGAAGGGCTGACAACCTGAGTTCAATCCCTGGACCCCACATTTAGGTGAAGGGGAAGAACCAACTCAACAAAGTTGTTCTCTGTTCTCCCACACTCATCATACACATGTGAATACACCAAGAAATAAAAGAAAGGTTTTCAAATATTGATAGGTACTGGTGTTTAATACAGCTACATAGAAACACCACCTTATTTTAATGTATCAGTCTGCTAGGACCATGATCTGTCATGAAGGTTATTAAAATTACATGTATTTTTATTAAGGGCGGGGTGCACATGTCATGGAGACGAGAGAACACCAACTTCACTCCTTCTTCCACCGTGTGGGTTACAGGAACCGAACTCAGATTGTCAAGTTTGGCAGCAAACCCCTTTACCTGCTGAGCTCTCTCACCAACCCCAAAGCAAAGTTTTTAATAAGAAAATATATTCATCACTTTTATTGACATATAAATAATTTATAAATCATTCAAGGCCCATTGATGCATTTGACCACTCATCCATCTGTAACCGATACCACAGTCAAGACACACATGAGGCTGTGGTGGGGCTCCATGGTGGTATGTTTGTATGCACAGGGATGTGGCTTCTATCCCCAGCACCAAAAAGAAAAGAAGAGACGTGGGCCATCTCTACCATTCGCAGCCTCTTCCTTTCACGTCTTTCTTTGCAGGAGGCTGTTTCCCTATCCCTGCTCCAGGCAACACTGATGCACTTTAAACAACCTGGCTTAGACTGCAGAAAAAGTTACATGTTTTCTTCTAATAGAAAAGATCTAGTTAAGGAGAAAAGTAGGTAATGCAGATAATTCTGGATTATACTGTAGTCTCCTTTTCTAAAAGGACCCACTATAGCACAGCATGCTTTCGTTGCCTCTGGAGTCTGCCATTCAGCAAAAGGCATCTGAGGTTTGTTCATGTTGTTAGAATTTTGGTGGATGACTCCTTTCACTATAGACAATGCGGCAGTTTGAAGGAGAATGCTCCCATTGGCTCATATATTTGAATACTTAGTTGCCTGGGAGTAGAAATGGTTCTAAATGATTAGAAGGATTAGGAGGTGTGGCCTTGTTGGAGGAGGTGTGTCACTGGGGGTGGACTTCAAGGTTTGAAAACTCCACACCAGTCTCTGTCTCTGTCTCTGTCTCTGTCTCTGTCTCTCTGTCTGTCTGTCTCCCTCCCTTCTCTACCTGCTGCCTATGGATCGGGATATAACTCAATTGCTCCGGTGCCATGCCTGCCTGTGTGTTATCCACCACAATCACCTAACTAAATGCTCTCTTTTGTAAGAGTTTCGTTGGTCTCTTCACAACAATAGAATAAGATGCTATTCCACTCTAAGGAAGCATCACAAATGATTTATTAAGTTGACCAGTTGATGGCCATTTCCATAGTTTTCAAGTTAGGCTTTTTACATATGGATAAATATGAACTAATGAGCTAACATGAGCAAAGCATTTGTGCACACAACTCTACACGGGGCTGTCTCATCTCGCCAGTGGTTCGCAGTCATGTCGTAACTACTTTTTACTTCTTAGGAAACTCTAAAAATTAAACACCCCTGCCCAACCATTCAATCAATAAATTCAGTATCTATAGCCATCAGGGAAATGCAGACCACATGGAGATGCCACATCATTCCAGTCACAATGGATTCCATCAAGAAAACAGACAACTTCAAATGGTCAAAAGGATGTGCGGAAAGAGGGGTCCTCATAAACCCAAGTCAAGAATGGGAAGTATTCAGCCACAAAGGAAATCAGTATGGGGGTTCCCTAAGAAACTCAACATAGAACTGCCACACCATCTGTCTGCACCACTCCTGCATTGTAGGTTAGCGGTTAACAGCATGGTTTGTATCAGTCAAGATGGAGTTGGGTTTGATTCCCATCAATAAAAGAGTAGATAAGGGAAATGTGACATAAAAGCACATTAACGTTTGGTTCAGCCATAAAGAGCAGTGGCGCCAGTGAGAAGGCTCAGCAGGTATGGGGCTTGCTGCTAAGCCTGACACTCTGAGTTTGATCCTGGAATTCACACAGTAGGAGACCAAGAACCTGGTCTCACATTGTCCTCTGACCTCCATGTGTGTGTCATGGCATGAATACATAAATGTAACAATAGATGTAAACAGTAAGATTATGTCCAAGGGGTTTGCAACCCCATAGGAAAAACAACAATATCAACCAACCAGACCCACCCCCATCCCCAGATCTCCCAGGAACTAAACCACCACCAAAGAGTACACATGGAGGGACCCATGGCTCCAGTCACATATGTAACAGAGGATGGCATTGTCTGGCATCAATGGGAGGAGAGGCCCTTGGTCTGTGAAGGCTCGATGTCCCAATGTAGGGGAACTGAGGTAGGGTGGCAGGAGTGAGTGGTTGGGTAAGGAACACCCTCATAGAAGCAAGGGGAGGGGGATAAGATAAGGTGTTTCCGGGGATGGGAACAGGAAAGAGGATAATATCTGAAATGTAAATAAAGAAAATATCCAATAAAAAATAAAAAAAAGATTGTGTCCATTGTTATTGTTGGTTTGTTTGTTTTTTTGAGAAATAGGTGGAACCAGAGATCGTGTTTCACAATATAAGGCAGACACAGGAAGACAAATAAATACTGCAGGCTTTATTTCATATCTGTGACAAAAAATACAAGAGGAGCTTGAAGCCAGATGGGACCAAAGGGAAACGGAATCTAGAGGGGCTAATGGAGAGGAAGCAGGAAAGACAAATTATCACATGTTTTCTCTCAGGAGGGGCAGAGTGAAGATGAGAAAGCCCCTATGATAAATGTGCATAAAATGTCATTATTGTGCCTATTATGTTGCATGGTAACTAAAGAATTAATTTCAAGAAAAGAGAGAGCTGGGCATGTTGGTGGAGGCAGAGGCAGGAGGATCTGTGTGAGGATGAGGCCAGCCTGACCTATACAACAGCCAGAACTATGTAAAGAGACAGTGTTTCAAATAAATATGTAAAATAATAATAATGATGATGATGATGATGATGATGATAGAAAAGAGTAGGGGAGATGGAGGGGGAAGGGGAGGAGGAGGGAGAGGGATGAAAGAGGGGAATGGACTGGGAGAGGTAGAAGGAGGGAGGGGAGGGGGAGGAGGGATGGGGAGGAGGAGAGAGAGGGATGAAAGAGGGGAATGGACTGGGAGAGGTAGAAGGAGGGATGGGGAGGGGAGGAGCAGGGAGGGGGAGAGGGATGGACTGGACTGGGAAGGGGAGATGGAATGGGGAGGGAGAGGAAAGGAGCAGGGACAAAGGGAGAGCCTACCTGTTTTCCCTAATGGCCTCTGCATTCTTGGTATGAGACAGCCCAGCTGCTTGTCACATGCACAGCTGGGGTCGCTTTTGTGGTTCCCTTGTTTCCTCTTCTTGATCCTTCTCACTGTGGGCAGACATTGTATATGGTCTCCAGCTCACTCTCACTTTCACTTTCCTATGACCAAAAGCAGCGGCTGCTTTCTCAAGTGCCCTCAGCCCCTGCATCTTCTCTGGTGAAACAACATCCGGAATCTTTTGCTGTTTTATGGTGATATGATTTTATTTTAAAAAGATTTATTTTAAACTGTGTGTTTGTGTGTGTGTGTGTATGGGGGGAGGGGCAGTATGTCCCCGAGTCCAGGGACCTCGGAGGTCTGGATCCACGTGGAGCTGGAGTCACAGGCTGCTGGGAACTGAGCTCCGGTCCTCTGTAAGAGTGCTACATTGTAAGAGTGCTACATTGTAAGAGTGCTACATGCTTTAATCAGTGAGCAGACTCTCTCCTGCCCAGGAAAACTCTTTATATATTGTTAACACACGTCCTTCGCTAGATGCTTGCTTGCACTCCAAGTATGTTCTTCAGTTCCTAAATTGCTTTTGGTTTTCTTAGTGGTGTCCTGAAGAGCACACATTTAAAATGCCTTGAGAAAGTCCAATTTAATGGGTTTTTCTCTCTTATTATTTGAACTCCTAAGAAACTGTGGCTTTCACAAACTTATAAAAATATTTATTCTCTTATAAAGCATTGCATATTTGTTTATTTAATTTGCCTCCATTCACTTTCACAAAGTTATAAAGTAGTACAAGGTGCTGGAGAGCATTGGGATAAAACCAACTGACCGATCCAGATCCAGGGATGCTGGTACTCACCTGTAAGCCCAGCAGCGGGAGGTGAACTAACTCTCTCTCTCTCTCTCTCTCTCTCTCTCTCTCTCTCTCTCTCATATCCCTCCCTACCCTCACGCCTCTTTCCCTCTCTCCCTTCCTCATTTTGGTTCTTAGATAAGATCTCATATGTAGCTAAGGCCAGCCTCAAACTTCTCGATACTGGGATTTTAGGTGTGAGCTACCATGCCCACCTTTGATGGTGAGTTTCCTATGAGACCATATGATAAATACACTGGTGATAGAAACATGCACACACTAGTGATTGATAGAACACTGGTGATAGAAACAGTGGTTATAGAAACACTGGTGATAAACATGCTGGTGAGAGAGACACTGGTGAGAGAGTGAACAAAGGCACACAAAAGGCCCTGATTGACCGATCGATCACAGAAGCTTCCTGCCTGTTCTCAGGGCTCAGCAGTGAGCTAGTGATGATCCACATACTGTCCCTGAGCTAGACCTGGGCACGCAGAAGACCTTCACCCTCGATGTCATTGTCATGCCTAGCCAGCAGCACATGCAAGCCCTAGTCAGATGCTCAGAGTATCCCCGTGGGTATTCCTTGCTGTTAGAGGAGCATTCTTCATATCTCAATAAGCCACGCACTTTACTGCTGGCGCTATACTTTCCTAACAAAAGGTTTGGGGTATTTATAGTTTGTTGGAGCTATGTGTCAACAGATTCCTTCCAAACTTCTAAGAAGAACATCACCTCAAATTATTTTTTAACCACAAAAAGGCCATCTTTAAAAAAAAAATGTCTCCTGGTTGCTGCTGTTTCTGTTTTGAACAGTCAGCTATAGAAGAGTATGGTGAGTTTGCAGCTCCTGCTTGCCTGGGCTCTTCTCATTCTGGGCCATGCCAACCCGGGTCAGGTCCCACTGCGGGTCTTGGGACAAATGGACTTACCTGGCACTCTCCTTTTTCAGTCAAGGAAGTTTTGAAATTTATAGCTTGGATGCTCTCAGCCCAGATAGCAACATAACTGCATCTCCCATATTTTTAATGTTAGTTTTTCAGGCTTAGATTCCTGGGTCAAATATTTAATAAGTGATCTGGGCTCAAATGCTGGTTTAATAAGACATTTAAATTAGCCACTGAAAAAGGTGGTTCTAGATCCTTGTGAAAATTGCTAAGCCACAAGCTCAAAAGCCTCTTTATGTCTTTTGAGGTGATTTCCCCAAAGAATGTAAACACAGAAAGACTGAATTTGAGGTCAGGAGGTTTTGATGATAAAGGGACTTTTGCTGTCTGATCTCAAAGTTGCAATGCTTGGTGCATCTTCTCTGCTGAGACATCCTGAGAGTATCAGATGACTCACTCGGGCCTGTCTGATTTAACCACACACAGCACACACAGATCGGCTCCTGCTGTATACTCAGTCGGATGCTTGGATGCCTGCCTGCTCCTGAATTACTTTTTCTTTCTCTCTCCATTGCCCAGAGTAGGACATTTTTTCCCCCAGAGATAGGACAACTGGTACATGGCATAAAAGAATAATTGCACTTTCCAATGACACAGGGACACAGATATCTCTGAGTGTCAAGAAGCAATTCTTTCTATCTCTCCCTCTCCCAAACAAATCTCATAGTTTCTAAGCATGAGCACAGCACATACATGGGCCTAGCACATACATGGGCACAGCACATACATGGGCACAGCACATACATGGGCACAGCACATACAGGGTTGGGTTTGTGCCAATCCATGTTGATTTTGGTGAGTTAAAGTCTACTTCTGCTGGCTTGTTCTGGAGTATAGTGGGTTTATAGTGGGTTTACACCCTGGAAAAGGCTGTCACTTCTCTGAGCTGAGACCAAACCCAGGGCACCACAGGCTCTAAGCCAGCGCTCCACCTCTGAGCTCTGCTCACTGTTCAGTTACCTAGTTTAATTTGATTGTCTCCTACTTCCTGTAATCTGCTCTCTGCTGCAGAAGAGGTGGAAAGAAGAAAAATGAAACAGAAAGTAAGAGGTGGTGGTGTGGAAAGTGGTTCGGTAGGCAGTACTGAAGGCCAGGTACAGTACAGGCAGGTGAAAGGGTCCCGAGCTCCAGACTTCATGCCCGCCCCACACCCTTCCCTACCTTTTTAAGCACAGTGCACATCGATATACAGCCTAAAGCTGTTGTTCTCAATCTGAACTGTGTTTAAATGTCATCTAGAAGGTTCTGAAGCTACCTAGTGTAGCACCACACCCTAACTTTAGCCAGGAGGGCTTAATGGGTGAATGCAGATGGGGCAGCATCTTTACAAACACTTCACAAGGGTCAAGTCTGAGGGGAGCTTCAGGAGTCCTTAAAAGTGGGGATCCCCACTTTGCATCTTCTCCTTGGGAGGCTGGGAAAGTCCTAAAGGCTGTTCAGCAAAAGAAGAAATCCCCACTTCTGTTTTGTGAAAAGGAAGGAGGAGATGGGGGTGGTCACCCTGGGAAGCCCCTAGCCCTCAGAATTCTCCTAACCTCTCCATAGTTGCTGCCACTGGGGGCCTCCAAATGGGTGGGGAACACTGCTTCTCCTGGCTTCTCACAGCCTTTCAGGACCTTTGGAGATTTTACAATTGACCTTTTCTCAAGTGAGATTTCAGAGAAGCTATCCCGTGATTTTCTGATTTGGCATGGATTAAGACCTACCTGTCCAGCAGTGAGAGGCTTCTGTGGGGTTTGTAGTGCATTTCTTAAGCATAATCATAGTATGGCTTTCAACTGTCATGGGTGTAGACAGAATGCAATCCGCTTTAACACTGTGTTTACACTGTCAAGGTCTTGGGGCTAGCAGAGTGCTCTCCTGAAAGCAGGAACATTCAACAACGCGTAGCTGAGCGCACTCTACTCATGGATTGTAAGAATAAGGAACATGCTTGCCCTCAACTGAAAACAGGTCTTTGTTCATGCTAATGTACTTCTTAGCAACTCGTCTACTTTGTCTCTGGTACTGTATGTAGCAATGCAAGTATATATATTTTTTTCATTAAAATTTTTTAAATTTAATTTTATTGTTATTATGTGTGGCAGTCAGAGGAGTCAGTGACTTGTTCTCTTCTACCTTTTTTTTTTATTCTTCTATGCTATTCTTGCATTCAAACAGCAACAATACAAAGATGCAAAGGGAGTCACAGGTGAGAAGATGTTTCACTAAGGCAGACACAGGAAGGAATGTTTCGCTGAAGCAGACACAGGAAGGAATGTTTCGCTGAAGCAGACATGGGAAGGAATGTTTCACTGAAGCAGACACGGGAAGGAATGTTTCGCTGAAGCAGACACAGGAAGGAATGTTTCGCTGAAGCAGACACAGGCCTGCTCTGCACAAAGGATGCTTTGCTAGAGGAAACACATAAAAGGGCACATGATGTTAAGAAAGACCCAGCAGACGGTAGATGATGCTAGATGGTATTGGTACACCTTACCATTGTTTATTGGTCATCTTTGTCAGGACTCCATAGAGAGAAGCACACCAAAAACCTTCTGGCGGTATGCTGGCAGCTTCTTGCAGCTTCTGCAGACTTGGGCTGATTGGCAGAGTGACGTCAGCTGAGACAGACACACATGGAGTTTTGCTAAGACAGACTCACATGCAGAGGCAAGACACGTGGTGAGGTGAGACCTGTGGGAGACATGTGATGTTCAGAGGGAGTATAAATAAGACTCAACAGACAGTGACAAGGGCTAGGCCTGCTTGCAAAGCTAGCTTTTCAGTGCATCTTGGTCTCAAGTCTTTGCTGAGAGAGGCATAGCTGAGAACATCTCCTGGCATCCCTGGTGGTCCTGGCCCTCCTGCTGACTTGTGCCAATTTGGCTGAGGCCTGGCCGACTGCTTGTTCATGTTTGCTCTCCGGATACCACTGAACTGATCTGCCCATCTAAAGTAAACCAGTACAGTTAGGCTAAGCACGGCTCCAATTCCTCAGGGATAAGAACATTACAGCCATTTTTCCAGAGCCCTTTGGCTGATGCCGTCAGATAGCTATTCACCTTCTACAATTAGACTGAATTCGTTCCTTACGTTCTCAGGCTTTGTCTCACAATACAGCCCAGGCTGACTGCTAACTAGAGATTGTCCTGCTTCTGTCTCCCTGGTACTGAAATTACAGATGTGTGCCCTGTACACACCCAACCCGCGGAGGTGGCCTTTTGTCTTTGTACTATTATTAGAACTCCATAAAGGACATCTTCATCCTTAGACCTATGTCCATGTATGTTTGATAGGTCAAGAAATACAACTGAAACTTTCTCATCTGGTTATGGGTTCCTTAAAAATAGGGCTGAGGTACAGTTTAGTGATAGAATCCTTGCCCAGAATGCTGTAGATTCTAGATTTGATCTTTAGCACCATTAATTAATTAACTAATTAATTAAAGTCAATGGATTGGGAGTTTAGTTCAGTAGTGGAATGCTTGTCTACTATGTGGAGGGTATGGGCTTGATTCCTTTTTTAAAAATACACTTAAAAATTTTTAAAACTTCATTTAAAAAAACATGCTTTCAAATAAACCAAACCTACCAGGTTTAATTTCTAATTCTACCAAACAAAAAGAGAAGAAAAACGGACGTAAGCAAAAGATAAAAAACAAACAAACAAACAAACAAACACGACCTAGCAGTGGTAGCCCACACTTTTAGTCCCAGCACTTAGGAGGCAAAGGCAGACAGAATTCTGAGTCTGAGGCCAGCCTGGCCTACATAGAGAGTTCCCAAGAAAAAAAGAAGAGAGAGAGAGAGAGAGAGAGAGAGAGAGAGAGAGAGAGAGAGAGAGAGAGAGAGAGAGAGAGTTGCAGGACAGCCAGGGCTACACAGAGAAACCCTGTCTCAAAAAACAAAAACAAACAAACAAAAAGTGTATAAATTCAATAATCACTCATCACGG
Source organism: Mus minutoides (assembly GCA_902729485.2). NCBI lineage: Eukaryota > Metazoa > Chordata > Mammalia > Rodentia > Muridae > Mus > Mus minutoides. Next base: position 27,444 of record CACVCL010030873.1, read on the forward strand.
CTCTATCCTTCAAACTATGTGATTTTTAAAGGGAATGTATATTCTCACGTCCCTCCGCCGAGGAACCCGGAACTAAGTGTCCAAGTAAGCAGGAACACTGCCTTATCTGCTCTCTAAAACTCTTGGAGGGCAGTGATTTCTCAGTAATGCAACACCTGCCATCCTGGAGGCTGCGCCACGAGGCACTGGTGAGCCGGGGCCGGGGCGGGGCAGCCACGATTGCCTGAATCTCAGGGGAGAGCATCTGCTTGTGCAGATGCCTTTGGACAGCAGTCATTTGCTCCTTTGCCTCCTCAGGCCGGGGAGGTTCTAGGGTAGAGGGAAACCAGCAGTTTCATTGTTTCCAATCCCAGGTTCCTTGGAAAGGTGTAGATGCATTCAACCTTCCATTTAAGGTAACGTTCAGCACTTTGACAGACAGTACAAAGGTAAATGGCAAATTAAAATGTGGAATGGGGAACGGGTAGTCTGACATGAATTCACTTTCTTGTGAATGAGGCCAGTGCTTTAGTGAACAACAGGCCAGATGCTCCAGAAAGTTCTCCCTATAAGCTCCTCCCCCCGCCCCCGGGCTTTTGGTCTATATGCGCTGTCTGGGCACTACAGGCCCACAGTGCCTAGGCGTATAACATACATGTGTTTTGTAGTGCTAAATAGAAAGGGGTCAGAAAAGAGTGTAATTGACTAGATTAGTTACTTTGTAAAACCTTAAATTGAGCCTCTACACACACAATTAAAAAAATAAAACAAAAAGTCCCTCTGTGGTGGGATGTTTTAGGGATTCTGTTTTTGACTAGCCTTAAGTTGTTGGGTGTCAACATCTTGAGTCAGGCCTGGGGACACAGCTCAGCAGATAGATTGCTTGCCGGTCATACATGACACCCTGGGTTGCACGTTACGTGGAGCACAGTGTGGTGGAACGTGCCTCTAAGCCTAGCAGCACTTGGGAGCCACAGGAAGAATGATCAGAAATTCCACGTTGTACTCAGCCTGGGACACTTGAGTCTGGGTACTTGTAGGCTCTCACTCTCCACTGAGCTATACTTTTTTAATTATTGTGGTTTTTCAGGGGCGTTTCTTTGTGCCATCCTGGCTCTCCCTGAACTTGCTCTGTAGACCAAACTGGCCTCGAACTCAGAAATCTGGGATTAACGGTGTGCACCCCTACTGCCTAGGGAACTATATTGTTATTTGTATTTTGAGAGAGGATCTTTCTAAGCTCCCTAGGTTGGGCTTAAAATCTCCCTATAGTCTAGACAAGACTTAATTTTGGGATATTCGTGCCTTAGTCTTCCCGGTATTATAGGTGAATGCCACCACACCTGGTCAATTCTTTTTAAGTGGGACGAAAGAATTATACCAATAATTTTACTTCTACTCCTTGTATTACTTTATTCTAAACTCAATATCCAATACACTGGATGTGTGGCCTTAGAATGAATACCCATAGCTTTTAGGTGGCCAACACTGACCTTAGGGTTACAATGTAGTTTATTAAGCAATTACAATTGGGAAGTGGCCCCTGGTGCATTTAGTCATTGACGAGATCTTAACTTCTATGTAGGTGGAGCATATATATAGACCATAATATTATATGGAATTCATGCTCTTAGAAAATGTATATTGTGAGTTCCTCTCACATTTCACAGGTCAAGTTCTCTGACTATACAAAGTCTGAGTCCGCAGGGCCCCAGAACTGGGCTGCTCTGGAAAGCAAATTATGTTTCTTTCATTCCCTGCTGGCCTCTGGCACTATCTCCCAAAATTTGACTATGTATATAGAAATTTCTGATCAGACTTGAGAAAACCGAGAGAACACAGGACCAGAGAAGGCCTGGGAAGCAGGCCTCTAGCCTCAGTAGTTCCAGAGCTCTAAGACCATGAAGGCTGCACAGGCCAAAAGCTGCCCTTCTCTCTGCCATCCATCACCACATGGAACTAACTAGAGCCCTCATACGCACTAACAAGAATGCCACCTTTCCACTCAGGGCTGCTGTGGCCTTTGACATTCCTCCCTTTTCATCATTTACTTTCTACATGTGTGGCTCGGGAGCAGTGGCTTTTGTCGGGTGTTGCTGTGCTGGCTTTAGACTGCTGTGTGTTTCTCCATCTGGTTCACGGTGGGCGTTCCTCACTGTTCTCTTTAGCTGCATCTCTCATGTGGCCCTCTTTACTACATCTTTTCTTCCTTCTCTTCTCTTTCTCCCCTCCTCTGTTTATCTCTCAGTTATAGCCTTCCGTACATGACAGGCCCTGAAATCTGGAGAGCCTAACACTATCCCAATTCTCTAACTTACTCACCTTGATTTTTCTTTTCTTCAAAATTGATCTAATTTTTTATCCTTATCATTTCCCACTTTACCTTTTCAAAACTGATCTAATACTAAATCATTATTATCTTTTCAAAGTCAATGTAACACTTAATCCTGAATCTTACCTACTTACTTCCTATCCACTCATAATCTTATTACTAAAATCTGAGTATAAAATAGAGTATCCTTGGTTGTTTCTTCCCTGAGAGCTTTTTAAGTCTATGGGGCAGGTGTTATTCATTGGCTTGTATGACAGTTGCACAGTGGTAATGCTACACCTATGGGTGCTGCCCCAGGGAAAAGCTACGCAGATGCTGATGTATAGCTTGGGCCAGGCATCTGGAGCCCCTGGAATGAGGCATCATTTTCTAAATCATCACTCTTACATACAAATCCCATCTGAACATTGCAAACCTGTCAACTAAGAGCATATATAGCTGATAAAAATTAAGGCAAGCAGAGAAAGACCATGGGAGACATAAATCTTGGTGAAATAACATAAGAAATGTGAAAAAAACAAGACAATATAATTCTTTAAAAATTATTGGTTTTACAGTCATGTCATCTAGTTAACTGGAGCTAGATGTCATCACAGATATAGAATACAAAATCGTGAACATGTTCAAAGGCCAACCAGTTGAATGACATAAAAAAGATGATGGGTGATGTGAACAAGGAATTCAATCCAGAGAACTCCTCAGGAAAACCAGGCTGATGCACTGGAAATAAAGGCGCATAGAAGTGGAAAATCTTAGCAGAAGAAAGCAGAAGACAGAGTCTAAGCTTGAAGACAAAGTCAAGAGCTGGAACAGAGCAGCAAGATCAAAGGTAGGATGACAAAGGGTACCAGCTGTGACTGGAAGGTGGACAGACACTCTAAAAAGTCCCAGTTTATCAATTGTAGGTAGAGAGGAATGAGAAAAACCTCATTCTAAAGATATAGGCAACCTTCTCAAAGAGTTCTAACAAAATTCTCCAGAGTTAGGAAAAAAGATGCCAATCTACCAGATACAGGAGACATTTAGGTCACCAAATAGAGAAAACCAGAGAAGAACCTCCCTAGTAAGGTTGCAATTAAAGCATTAAATAAATATATCCCCACCCCCAAAAAATGTATATTGAGATCAGCAAGAGAGAAACACCAAGTCACATGAGAAGCAGGGCCGTGAGCAGAAGACCAAGTTACTCAAGTGAAACTTTGAAAGCTGGAGAGGCTTGGAATGATGTCTTCTAGGTTCTGAAAGCCAACAACTATCCCAGAATACTATTGAGCAAAAATTTCTCTTATAATTGAAGGAAAAATAAGAAATTCTTATGATAAAAATAAAGTAGTGGAATTTCTGACCACTAAGCTAGCTCTTACTGAAGTTATTTGAAGGAATTCCACAGAAAAGCAAACCAAAGAATCCACAAGGCCACAAGAAAGAATAAATCAACCTAAAATAGTAGTAAGTAGGAGAAAAAGAATCCCCAAACCACAAAATCACCAAAATAACAACAATAAATACATAAAATTAAAGTTTCAATAATAACTCTAAATTATCAATGATCTCAATTCCCCAGGCAAAGACATAGACTGGAACTGAGGAAATAGTTTGGTGGTTAGAAGCACATACTACTCTTGCAAAGAACTCAAGTTCCATACCCAACACCTATGCCGAGTGGCTCACAAGTGCACGGAACTCCAGCTCTAGGAAATCTGATGCTTTCTTCTGGCCTCAACAGGTGCCTGTGCCTTTGTGCACACAAGTAGACACATACAACCAATAATTACCAAATAATATAAATCATTTTTTAAAAATGCAGGCCAGTAGATAGGATCAAAAATAAGGAGCCATCTTTTTTAAAAACAATTTTTTATTAGCTATTTTCTTCATTTACATTTCAAATGCTATCCTGAAAGTCCCCCCCCCCCCCCCCCCCCGCCCTGCTCCCCTACCCACCCACTCCTGAGTCCTGGCCCTGGGAGCCATCTATTTGTTCCCTCTAAGAAACCCACATCATAGCCAGGAGTGGTGGTGCACGCCTTTAATCCCAGCACTCGGGAGGCAGAGGCAGGCAGATTTCTGAGTTTGAGGCCAGCCTGGTCTACAAAGTGAGTTCCAGGACAGCCAGGGCTACACAGAGAAACCCTGTCTCGAAAAACGGAAAAAAAAAAAAAGAAACCCATATCATCACAAAGATAGACTTTAGGCTGAAAGCCAGAAAAGCATATTCCAAGCAAAGGGATCTATGATATAAACAGGCATTGCTCTTCTAATTTTGAACAAAATAGACTGCACACCAAAACCAGTAAGAAAAATTGTTACTTCATACTAACTAAAGGGAACAGTCAATCAGCCAAGAAGAGACAGTAATACTTTAAACATATATTTTCACAATACATGTGCACCTCATTTCATAAAGCAAGAACTACTACAGGTAGTCACAGATTAGGTAGGCACAACACAATAGTAGCAGTGGCTTGAGTACTTCAGTCTCACCTATTAATAGGTCATCCTAACAAAAATAAACAGCTATATAAACTAAATGGCATCACTAGTCAAATGGACTTAACAGACATCTGCAGAGTGCTCCACCCAAACATTGCAAAAACCACAGTCTTCTCAGCGTCTCATGGAACTTTATTAGGACACAAAGCAAGTCTTACCAAAGGAAATGTAAATCAACTCATTGTATTCATCAGACCTCAATACGATTAGACTACAAATTAACAGCAAGAAAAACCCAGACAAACTTATATATGTTAAAAAATATAATATACTATTGAGCAATGAGTGGAATCTTGAATAAATTAAGAAGGAAATAAAAAATTTCTAGAATTGAATGAAAATAAAAACACAACATATCTAAACCTACATGATAGAAGAAAGCAGTCATAAGAGGAAAGTTTATGGCTTTAAATACTAAAGAAACCAGAGAGAAACCAGGAGTGGTGGTGCATGCTTTTAATCCCACAGTTTGGGACACAGAGGCGCATAGATCTCTGAGAGTTTAGGACCAGCATGATCCACATCGTGAGTTCCAGGTTAGCTGGGGATACACAGTGAGATACTGTCTCAAAATGAAAAAAGAAAAGAAACAAAACATGCAGATAGTGATCTCTATGCATGTTAAAGCTCTGAAAAAGAAGCACAGGTTAAACTCCAAATCAGCAAATAAAAATAAATCATTAAAATTGGGTCAGAAATTAATGCAATAGAAATGAAAGTATATACAAAGAGTCAATGGCACAGAGTTGGTTCTTTGAAAAGACAAATAAGATTGAAATACCCTGAGACAAGGAAATTAACCAAATTAGAGATGAAAAGGAGGCCGTTACAAGATATGCTAATAACGTTCAAAACATCATTAGGTCTTATCTTGAAAACAATTATTCCATTAAACTGGAAAATCTAAAAGAAAGGAATACATCTCTAGGTACATATGAGTTACTAAAATTAAATCAAGAGGAGAGCGACAATTTAAACTGGACGATAAGCAGTGAAATAAAAGCAATAATTAAAGAACATCCCACTTAAAAAAAGCTCAGGCCCAGATGGATTCACTGGTGTGGATTTTAACAGTTCTTCAAAGAAGACCTATCGCCCGCCCATGCCTCTCAAGCTATTCCACAACATAGCAGCAGTCTCACACTCCAGAGTTAGCATCGTCTGACATGAACAGCAACTAAGGAGACACCAACAAAAAGTGCTTGTCTGATGAACCTAAGCACAAAAATTCTCAATGAAACACGTGTTAACCAAATTCAAGAACACATTAAAAAGATCATTCACCATGATCAAGTTTTCTTTATTCCAGAAATGCAGGGCTGGTTTAATATATGTAAATCAATAATAAGTCTACTAAATTATGTAAATGGGACCAAGGACACAGATCACTGGATCATCTCCCTAGATGCAGCTTTTGAGAGAATCTAACATCCTTTTATGTTAAAAAGTCCCGGAGAAACTAAGAACAAAGGCAAGGAGCATATCTCAACATAATTCAAAGCTTCATACGACATACCTACAGCTAACATTGTACTAAATGGGGAAAAAAGCATTCCCACTGAAATAAAGAACAAGACAAAGGTGCTCACTTCCTCTATCCATATTCAATATAGCATTGGAAGTCTTAGCCAGAGCAGCAAGACAAGAGAAGAAAATCAAAGTAGTGCATAGAGAAAGGAAGAAGTCAAACCATCTCCATTTGCAGCTGATATGATCCTATCTGTAAGAGACCTTAAGTCTATTACAAATATCTGGTCTAAAAGTCAGATAACTTTAAAAACTGATGACAATCTTCAGCAAAGTGGCAGGACACAAAATTAATACACAACAACTACTAGTCCTCCTATATACCAATGGCAAATACATTGAAAAGGGAGTTAGGGATGCAGTCTCATTCACAACTGAACAGAACCAAAAAACCACCCAGCCAACACTGCAAAAGATCTCAGTAATGAAAAGTTAAAACATTGAAGAAAAAAAAATTGAGAAAACTACTAGAACATGAAAGACTTCCCATTCTCGTGGATTTGAAGAATCAAAATTGTAAAAGTAGCTATGTTGCTGAAAACATTAGGCAGATTCAATGCAACTACAATTAAATTCTAGTGACATTCTCCAGAAAAATATTTTCAAAAATTAACAATTCTAGTGGAAGCACAAGAAACTTGCATAACTAAAGCAACCCGAAAAAGAATATGGCTAGATATATCACTCTACCCGATTTCAAGTTATGTTGCAAAACCATAGTGATAATGACCTAACTCAGACCAATGCAGTAGAATTCCCACTTAAAAGGCCTTAGAACTACAGCTGTCTGAATGTCAAGAAAGATATCAAAAACGCACTTCAAGCTCTTGAAAAAATGGAGTTGGGGAAACCAGAGAGAGGCACATTAACCAAAGCCTTATCATTCAACCTGCACAACCCAATCCTACATGGATCAAGACTCTCTTGACAGAAAGCTGAAACTACCAGATGCTAGAGGAGGAAGCAGGGAGAGCAAGTGAAGATAGAGAGTCAGGTCAGAATGCTGTCAACGGGGGTCCTTGTTGCTAAGAAAACAGGACAAGACTTAATAAATAGAATCTCACAAAATAAAAGCTTTTGCATAAGCAAAGGAAACTGTCAGTCAAGTGAATTAACACTGTACAGAGTGGGAGAAAAAGCTTTGCCAGCTACAAATCTAACTTATTAGTATCTAGAATATGCAAAAAAAAATCAAGAAAAGAAAAAATTAAGAAAGCAAACAACGCAATAAAAATAGATGGGCCGTGGAGCTCAACATCGGTCTCAAAAAATAGGTGGGCCGTGGAACTCAACATCGTTCTCAATAGGTGGGCCGTGGGACTCAACATCGGTCTCACAAGAAGAAGTATAAGTGAGTGTTGTAAAACACTTTAAGGAGTGCTCAATATCAGTGGCCATCAGGAAAATGCAAATTAAAACTTCCCTGAGATCCATTTCACCCCTGTCAGAATGGACATCATAAAGACAAGAATGTTAACACATGCTGGCAAGGATAAGGGGAAGAAGAAACCCTCCGTCACTGTTGCTGGGTGCAGACTTGCTTAGATAGCTGGAAGTCAGTGTGGAGGTGTCTCAAAAAGTTCTGCCACTCCTGAACATCTATCCAAAGGACTCCACAGCCCCCAGTGGAGAGACCCGCACATCTCTGTCCATTATGTCTCTCTTCAGAGTAGCTAGGAAATGGAATCAGTGTGTATGTTCCTCAACTGATGAGTAGATAATGAAAATGTAGTACATACACAACAGAATTTTATGCAGCTAGTAAGAAACAATAAAAGTAAGCCAGTCATGCTAGCACACAACCTTTAATTCCAGCACTCATAGGACAGAGGAACATGAGTCTCTGGGTTCAAGGCCAGTTTAGTCTACAGAGCAAGTTCTAGGACAGCCAGGGCTACTCAGAGAAACTCTGTCTTGAAAAAGAAAAACAAAAATCAAAACAAAACAAATGACAATAATGACAAAAAATCCATAAAATGAAAGAAAAATAAAATTGTGAAATTTGCAAGAATTAGATATTATCCTATCCTAAGTGGAGGCCTTAGTGCTAGAAAGACAAATATTGCATGATACTGCCCATATGTGAATCCTAGCTTAGAATTCTTATATTTGTGTGTTTAAAGATCCTAGGAAGATGAAAGGACCCATGAGTGGGAAAGAAGAAAAAAGTCATAAGGGGAGAGGAGATAAGAGAACGCATATGGTAGGAAGCAGCGGAGCGGGGACACTGGAAGGTAGCAGTTTAGGCAGAGTGGGTATGCAAGCAAAATGTACCCACTGTGAAATCCTGCCGTGCAGACAGAGTAGTGGGCTCGCCAAAACAAAGGATGTAGGAAAAACTCATTATTTTGAAAGTTAATCTAAAAATACCATTAAAAATTAGAAGTGGTCTAAACATAGAAGCCTTGCATAGGTAGACAATTCCCCCAGAAAACAAGGATTATTAAATGAAAATCTCAGTAGCAGGTATGATATACTTCCTTCCCTGTGAGTTATTAGTCAGAAGTCTCCAAAGCAACACAGTTGATTGGTATAGCTCCAGAGCTAGATGGTAGGACCCTGTTGCTGAAGACACAATATACTTTGGTTGCAGGACATAGAGAAATCATGCCAGAACTCACTGAAGACTTCTTCCCTGCTGATAAACTTTCATAGTCCCTGAAGATGCTGTGCAGGGTGCTGAGAAGAGACATGAGTGATATCCTTGCTGCCAACTCTTAAAGCTACAGTATTAACCTGCCGAGCAAGATGCACATCAGTATCTAGTGCATGAAGGATGCGGGCTTAACCAGTTGCCTTTGGATTAGATTTGGGGTCTGATCCACAGGAATGAATTCAGGTCTCTGGAGGTCATAGGCCATAGGAATGAAATGCTGTCAGATTGCCTTCTAAATATTTCTGCTTATAAGCACAGATCAGACTGTCTTTGGCTTTGACCAGAGAAGCTTTTCTCTTCAGTGATCAGCAGTTAACGTAGAACCTTATAACTGGTCAAACTGCTCATCACCATTTTTTGCTCAGCTCAAAGTGGAATATTTAAAGCAACACCCCTCCCCCTGTGCCCCAACCAAGGCTCAGGGGCCATTATGGAAGAGGGATGGACAGAGTGTGAGAACAGGAGGATAAGGAGGGGCGCTGTGAAGTGCTCTCTTGGGGACACAGCATGGCCCGTGTACCTGTGGACTTACTGTGGTTGCTAGGATTACCTGTATAAATCAACAAAACAGTCAACATTCCAACAGCCAGCACCATTAGAGTCGGTGGGTCACCAACCACTACAACAGGAGAGTCGGTGGGTCACCAACCACTACAATAGGAGAGTCGGTGGGTCACCAACCACTACAACAGGAGAGTCGGTGGGTCACCAACCACTACAACAGGAGGAAGACGGTTGCATGTTGAAGGTGCCCGGAGAGCTGGGCGGGAGGAACTGAGGGTCCATGTGGCCAAGGCAAACTGTTTCCATGGATGAAATTGTCAAGGAACGGGTAAAAGTCTATTAGAGGGAGAACAAGAGAGAAGCAACACAAGTCAATATGTAATAAGAGAAATGATAACTTATTTTAGTCAATATGATTCATGGACTGGTTTTCAATTGTAAGTTTAAAAATAAATCGGCTCTCTCTGTACAAATGAACACACAAACACCACGAGCATTCTTGTAACGACTTTTCTGACAAGCAGTTAGGAAAGAGACTAATAGATTTTCTTTTAATAGCAATGCCAACAACAAAAAAGAATATACCTAGGAATAAACTCAAATATGTAAGAATTATGTGTTGGAAAGTATAGCTGGAGAGAAACCTTTTTTAAAAGTCCAGTGTAACAGTTGTATTATTCTCTTTAAATCATTTCATAAATGTAATGCAATATAAATATCTGGGATTTGTTGTTGTTTTTGCTGTAGTTTTGTCCAGTTTTTTTCCTTTGAGATAGGTTTGGTTATGTAGCCCAGGCTAGCCTCAAAAACAAAGTCTTCCTGTGACTGTCTCTCAAATGCTAAATTCCTTGAGGAAGCAAAAAAAAACCTACAAAATTCATAGGTTCATTGAGACCAATGGTGAGAAAAGGTTGTTGGTACAGCAGTTGCCCAGTGGAAAGCCTGGAGTCCATCCCGAGTACCACATGAACTTGGCATGCTGGTACACACCCGTAATCCAGGGCCTGAGAAGTGGAGGCAGTATGGTCACAAGTTCAAGGTCATCCTTCACTACATAGTGTTCAAAACCAGCCTGGTACAAAAGACCCTGGTATGCTGGCTCACACATGTAATTCCAATACTCTAGAAGCTGAGGCAGGAGGATTTCTGGGATCTCTAAAACATTATGAGCTGTATAAGAAGACCCTGTCTCACAACAACAGCAACAACGACACCAAGAACTAGAACAACAACGAAAGAAGAGCTCAGGAAGAAATGGTGTCCATTCATTAGCCTCACCACCTATCCTTGAATGCCCCAGCCCCACTCCCACCCCACCTCACTGCAGTCAGGCCCTCACCTAGGGCTCCCAGGGAAGTGGCTTCTGAGACAGGCTTTAAAAGTTCATTCAGCAAAGGAAGGAAGCATAGGGTAGAAAAGAGCTGATTGAAGGACCATGCCCCGCCCCAGAACGTCTCCGCCTGTACCGGAAACAGAGTTGCCATTCTCAGTGTAGAAAGCAAAGAACCCTGGCAAGCCATGACAGAGCAGAGTAATGCAGAAAAATGACCTCTAAGCAACTATTGTGGGCAAACAGTCTTCCATTTTGGACTAGTTTGTTGTTACTGCGGTATCTACATAGATAAGGACTTAGACACACCACGTGACCCCTGCCACACAGCACGTGACCAGTTAACGGATGTTAAATGAACAAACACTTCAATAAATAAGTGTAACCCAAAGGAAGAGAGAAAATAAAAGAAAGAGGAAGGGAGGGGAGGGGAGGGGAGGGGAGGGGAGGGGAGGGCTGCTTTGTGCTAGGATCTGGAATCCCAAATGATGGATTTGGGAACAGGAGAGCCAAAAGTTGAAGAACAGCTCAGACAGCTTAGTGTGACTTCTCTCAAAATAATACTAGTGAGTAGCTGGCAGTGTAGCTCAGTGGTAGAGTGCTCTGCTCATCCAAGGCACTGGGCTCGACTTCCCAAGGAGGGAAGCGTTGGGGGCAGGGAGGAAGAGAAGAGATCTATGTCGTTCGCTGCCTTACTGCTGACACGCTGTGGTAAGCTGAGGCAGTCATCGCTGGAATGGATGCGCACAAAGTTCCCTGGTGGAAAAGGCCAATCCCATTACAGCCATCTCTCTGAGGAAGTCTGCTGCTTAGGAAAAGAGACTAAATTGTTTGGTAAACGGACTTGGAGCTATCTTTACGAACAAATAAGCTACTGCCAGTCCTCCTGACGTTGGTCACTTAGGTGGCTCTTCTAAGTTGGCTCAGACTCCTCCAGACATCTACTTTCTTCCTTCCCTTTGTAACTGGCTGAAGCTTCAGGCAGGCCCCACAGGGTCATCTGAATCTTACGCAGACTGGTTGACGTCTTTGAAGCTCTCACATTGTCGACCTCTGTCGGTGTGGGGAATACCCCAAGAAGTACTTAGCAAACAGGCTCCTGATGCTCTGCCGGCCCCAGTGGGATCCGGTGTGGTCTCAGCCTCTCCATTCAGTTATACTTGTTGAGAAGAAATCCACAAGAGGTTCTGAGTGACCTCATCCCAAACTGTGATAAGCATGCGAGGTGATGCTTGCTACTTAGCCATCCTGTAATGCATACATATCTGACAACACCATATTGTATACACAACTGTAGATGACTATTCGGTCAATTAAAATAAATTCAGTCATTTAAAGGTGTTTGTTAAATAAGCAATTATATACACAGTGAGTATAATTAGCATATTTGTTAAGGTCCATTTATTCTGCCTTTCAAGGTTTAATTAATATGCTCTGCTTTGAATAAGGGTCTTTGTGCTTAAATAGTTCCTTTTTCTTAAAACTAAATGAATACTATCCTCTCTTGGGGCTATGTATCCACACAGTACCAGCTTTGTCTTGAATTCATCCTAAAAATTAAGGTTTATTTTATTTTTAACTGGTGCGTGTATGTGTGTTCACATGAGTGCAGGTGCCACAGGCATCAGACCTGGATAGAGTGACCTGGGTGTAGAAACTGAATCTGGTCCTCCAAGGAGCAGAGCACACTTTGAACTGCTGAGTCACTCATTTTCTAATACGAACTTATATATTCAGCGGTGCTGGGGCCATATCCATGGGCTTGTGCATGCAAGGCAAACACTCACCACCGAAACACAGTCCAGCCCTGGGGTCAGGACATATTGACTACTGACATGTGCTAGTTGGTAACTTAACAGAAACCAGGGTATCATCTGAGATTAGGGGACCTCAATTAAGAGAAGATGTCCCATTAGATTGGCCTGAGGACAAATCAGTGGGGACATTTTCTAGTTAAGGATTGGTGTGGGGGGGGCATCCTACTGTGGGCTGTGCCACTCCTGAATGGGTGGTCCTGAGTGGTAGAAGCATTTATTGCTCTTGCAGAGCTTCAACTTTCAGCACCTACAGGGTGGCTCACAACCATCTGTAACTCCAACAGGAATACATGCTGTGTACATATATATTTTCAGGTATGCAGCATAAATGAAAAAAAAAAAGAATTTAAGGAAAAAAGAGAAGCAGGGTGACAAGCCACAGAGCAAGGCAGTGATCAGCAAGCAGTCCTCCTCAGCCTCAGCTTCAATGAGCAGCAGTGCTCCATGGCCTTGACTTCAATAAGCAGCAGTGCTCCATGGCCTTGGCTTCAATGGGAGCAGTCCTCCTCAGCCTCTGCTTCAATGAGCATCAGTCCTCCTCAGCCTCTGCTTCAATGGGCAGCAGTGCTCCACAACCTTGGCTTCAGTGAGCAGCAGTGCTCCACGGCCTCTGCTTCAATGGGCAGCAGTGCTCCACGGCCTCTGCTTCAATGAGCATCAGTGCTCCA
>CACVCL010030876.1:0-40725 GCA_902729485.2 Mus minutoides
ACAATGACCATTAAGTATTATAATGTTACAGTTAGCTAGGAAAAACAAAGTGAGATATGATATTAAAAAGAAGGGAAACTATAGATAAAAATAATGTATTCTGTTTTGGAAAGGCCTGTAAAAATGAAAGGAAAAAGTTAGATGGAAGGATTTTGAAAGTTTTTTTATTATAAATAAATAGTGTTTGAATGACAAAAATTCATAAACTAATATGAACATTTTATAATGTACATAATTTATAGAAACATTGTATAGTACTTAATTAATATGTATGGCTTTTGTGTTTCCAAATATCGATCAGACAGGGTATTTAACCTCCAAGATACAGAAACAAGTTTGGTCTCCAAGTGAAGTTAATTACTTTTCCCTAAAAAGACAGTATGAGGATCTTCAGCTATACTCTGGGGGACTCTGGAGAGCTCTCTGAGCGTGTATAATTCTCTCCAGACCTCTATGCACTAGCATCTGACATCCCAGTGAAACACAGTAGAGGACACAGTGTCCCAAATAGCATGCTATACTCTAGTACATGCTATTTATTTTATGAATGGCAGTCATTGTTAACACATGCAAGTCTTTAGACTAACCTAAAGATTAACCAGAAGGCTTTAAGAAAGGTGAGTAAAAACCACTCAAGGATAGAAGTGATGCTGATTAACTTTTATCTGGTGAGCTCTTCATGGAAATCCTTATAGACCCCCTGTTATTTTGTATGCAGACACAACCTGTGAACTATGGGAGAGAAGTAATCTTGTATTCTTTCCCTGAAGTATGTATTCCTTATATGCAGGTAAGTCCCTCTTCCAAGGGAAAGGAGAAATGCATGGTGAATTCAATACTTGGTCTGTGTAGATGTTCTGTTACAGACCAAGTAACACATTGTTTGCTCTATACAACCTATAAACATTTATCATTTCCTAAGAAATGTAATTAAAATGATGTAACTTTATTTTAGTTTACTACATGTTCAACATAGTTGGAGATAAAACAATTCAGAAAACATATAATCCTTAAGATAAAATTATTTTTCTGTTTACTGATGAAGGCTTAGAAATAAATGAATACTCTCTCAACCACATTTCAAACCTTATGCCATGAGGTTAGGTTAATTGTTGAATGGAATCTGTAACTCTTTCAATTTTAGTGCTTCTTAAAATAATTACAAAATAAGATTATCATGTAAATTCTTATATCCTAAGTTTTTCTACAAATAAATTAGGAAATAATACTTGTGATTCTACTACACACACACACACACACACACACACACATGTCTGCTCACACAAGTGCATGTGTTCACACACCCACCCACATATTTCATTTGTATCTGGTGTAGAAAATGATAAATGTTATCATATGAGATAAGTCTGGCCACTTAAATATTTTCAAGATATAGACACATAATTAATATGGACAAAAGATCAAGGGAAGGATGATAAGAAATAGTAATTATTTAGAATGCATATCCTTCCAAATATGCCAAGCCAAGAAGAAATTAAGTATCATTAGCTATAAGAACAATATATATTTAAGATAAACAAACTACAAAACTTGGGAACTTGTTCCCCTTGATCTCTGTTCTTGCTATGGAAAAATATCCTGGGGCAGGGGTGGGGACTAAAAATTGAAAAAAGAGAAACGTTTTATCTAAAATTATGGATTATATTAATGATTTTAAAAATGTAAGACTGTATGACCAGCACCAATATTCCTAAAGTGAAAACAAATAGAAGATCATGAGAAGGCACAGGCAAAACCAGTGGCTAAAAGGGCAACTTGCAGAGAGAATGTTCAAGACTGACTTAATCTTATCCAAAACTACAGCCCTCTATGCTTTTACCATATAGCAATAACAATATGATTAGTGGTGCTCACTAAGCCATGCTTAAAAGCCATCATTTTATTTTCTATGATATACTACTTTAAATTTGCAATAATATCCCAATATAGACCTCATTACTGTCTTCATTTTTCAGATGCCAATCTTGTGTTTAGCGGAGTTAGGTGCTTTCCAGATAGTTAATTGATGATCTGGTATATATCTATTCCAAGTACTTGAGCTTTTATTTAAAGATATATCTGGATCATTCTCCCAACATACCTGTAAGCTCAACACTAGTAATTTCAAGGTTGAGCAATAATGATTCAAGTTAAAGCCTCCTGCGACCTAATAATGCCAACATACTTCTGAATATATCCTTATCAATGTATCTGGATATGCTATATTAAAAGCATGAGAATTTGTGTGGAAAAAAGTTAAAATACAATTTGGAGCTATTTACTTCATTCCTAATCTTACAGTACTCATAAGAAACATTTCATGGTTGTATTAGGGATTACTTGCTTGCATGATGTTTAATAAAAACAACTATATGGTGGCCAAAAATACACTCAGTTCACTGTGATAAAACCAAGCAATTATTTGTTATAATTAATTTCAATTATTTTGGACTTCTAGCTTGCAATGGGCAAAAAGTTTTCAAGGGTCCTGAAAGAAATTGATAATTATGATATTTAAAAATGTGTAAATTTTATATCTCCTGTGCTTGGCAATTTCCTTGGCAGAAATAATTTATGAATGTCATTATGTGATGAGCGAGAACATGCTGTTTCTGTACCAGCTTCTGGTAGGTAAGTGCAGGAGCCTTATCCTTCCATGGCCCAGGAAAAGTGAGCAGGTACATAGACACATTAAAATAGACAATATTCACAATTACTAAGCTGTCTACATGTAGCCAGCATATATAACATATGTATGTATATATATTGAGTTTTGGTAGGAAATTAATTAAAATTCTAAAGATACCAATTCTTTTAATAACCAATTAATAAAGATTTTTAAAAAATAATAAAGTATGTGTTTAGGTGCTTTGCCTACATGTAACTCTATGTATTATTTGTGACTCGTGCCCAAACAGGCTAGAAGAGGGTATCAGACAGATCTTCTGATACTGGACTGGAGACAGTTGTGAGCTGCCATGTGGGTGCTGGGTCTTTGAAAGAGAAATCCATGGCTTCTGACCACTAAAATATTTCTCAAACCCCCATTCTACTCTTATTTTTAAAAAATGTAAGGCCTTCTGTTGACTTACTGATATCACTAATGGAGAACAGGACAGAAATGATATGGTTCATCCTGATGGGACTCACCGATGATCCAGACCTGCGGCTTCCCCTCTTCATCATATTTCTTCTCATCTACATCACCACCCTGGTAGGGAACCTGGGGATGATCCTGCTGATTCTCTTGGACTCTCGGCTCCACAGCCCCATGTACATTTTCCTAAGTAACCTGTCCTTAGTGGACTTCTGTTACTCTTCAACAATCACTCCAAAAGTCATGGCTGAACTCCTTATAGGAGACAAGATGATGTCCTACAATGCTTGTGCCTCTCAGATGTTCTTTTTTGCAAACTTTGCCAACGTAGAAAACTATCTTTTGATTTCAATGGCCTATGACCGCTATGCAGCAGTGTGTAAGCCCCTACATTATGCCACCACCATGACAACACGTGTGTGCGCATGTCTAGTCATTAGCTGTTATATCTGTGGTTTCCTGAATGCTTCCATCTATACTGTGAATGCATTAAATCTCACCTTCTGTGAGTTAAACGTGATCCATCATTTTTTCTGTGACATTCCAGCAGTCATGATTGCTTCTTGTTCTCATAGATATATTAATGACATGGTTCTTATTTCTCTAGCCAGCTTCAATATCTTCTTTGCATTTATACTTATCTTAATATCGTACACATTCATTTTTACCAACATACTAAAGATGCGCTCCAATTCAGGGTATCGCAAAGCTCTCTCTACTTGTGCCTCACACTTCACAGCTGTCTCTATTTTCTATGGGACAATCATATTCATGTACTTGCAGCCCAAGTCCAGTAATTCCATGGACACTGACAAAATCGCATCTGTGTTCTACACCATGGTCATCCCTATGTTGAACCCTCTGGTCTACAGCCTGAGGAACAAGGATGTGAAAAGTGCATTCACAAAGATTGTATTGAGGTCAAGATAATATTTACAGATTTGATTTTATCTTTTGGGAATGTAAATCTTCTAGATTCATTGATTTATTCTTAAATATATATTGAATCACATTTTCCACCTTAAGATAAATTCAGGAAATTAAGGTGATGTCTTCTCCTCTGGAATAATATGTCAGCTTTCAAAAAGGTAACATCTTGTTCAGGAGAGTAAAGCACATATCAAATGACTATGATAATTTTAGGTCAGCTTGTGAAAAAAATTATTGAATATAGTATCATATTCAGTCCTTTTCCATATAAATATTTTGCCACATCAATACAAATCTATGTAATAAAAGATTAATAAAATCCCATTAAAGATACACTCGTATTTTTCTTCTGAAAAATACAAATGAATATCAGAAAATATAGTAAACATCAGAAACTATCAGAAAATAGCAATAAAATATAACATGGAATTCTTTTATGTGTCTACCTTTATGTTCAGTTAATTTTTCTCATTTCATAGGGGTATCAGGATGAACACAGCAAATATTTAATGACTAAACTATGGGCCTGTATTTACAACTGATACTTAACACAAGTAGACTTAGTTGAAAAAAAAAAGGCAATCCTTATCATGCTCCAACTGTAGCAGTCACATGGTTAGAGCTAAATGTCATGGACAAAGGAGCTACCTCCTTTAAATGAGTTATTAGGTAAGGTTTATCACCCACTTCTTTCTCCACTATCTTCTCATTTTCTCAGTCTCCAAGACATATAGTAATTACACTTTTCCCTCCTTATTATCAGGTATTTGAGTTCAAGATGTATCTTTAATCTACCTTTCTTGGCTTCTCATCTTAGAGATAATTTAATACAAGTTTTCTAACTTCCTTAATCTCAAGAATTTATAATAAAAATAAATTAGTGAAGCTTGGTAAAGTTGGTAAAGTGCTTACTGTACAAACATAAGGTCATGAGTTAAATCTCCAGAAGCTATGTAAAATCTGAGCACCGATTATGTGTCCTGACACTGCTATAGTCTCCTCCACAAGTGGCTGTCACTTTTACACTAAAAGTACTCTAACAAAAACCTAGAGAAAGATAACAGTTTCATGTTTCTTGTAAAAATATAGATGAATCTAACCACTCTATATAATTATAGAAAGCATCCCATACCCTGGCACTGAGAAAAAAATTCAAAAGAAATGAAATCAGTTTGGAAAGAAGAAAAGCAGCAAACCATGGAATTGCACGGTCCCTGCAGTGATATTCACAGTACACAGGAAGTGGGATGGAAACCTAAATGTTCTCAGCTGATTGTAGAATAAAGAGAATATAGTACTCAAAAAACATATGAAATGTATACTAATGATCTATACAAATATCTATTATTTATATCAACCTGAATGTACTAGAGATCATTAAGGTTTAAACAGGGATGGGGAATGATGAAACAGAGATGGAGTCTTAGCCAAATGAAGGTTGTATAAAAAGGTGACATGGAAGTCTACTGTTTTTGCAATTCTTTTGATTTTTTTCTTTGTGAGATTTTATTACTAAATTATTTATCACATTTCCTCCCTCCTAACACTCCAATATTACCATTCCACACACTTAAATTTGATATATAAGATATCAAATTTATAACATTTTTCCACTAATTGTAATTGTAAGCATACATGTACATCTATATGCATATATATTCCTAAATATCACCTGGAAATTTAATTGATATGCTTGTCCCTGAGGAAGGTTGCTCTGATCCCAGATTTTCTCAGTGGCTTACAGAAATTTGCGTGGGCTTGATGACTTATGATATCTTCAATGTGTATGATGGCATGTCCAGATGTGTCATTGCTCATATGTTTCCAGTAATGTTGGTTAGAAAATATGGGTGTATCTTTTGGTGATAATAGGAGAAAGAGACTCACATCAAACCCCCTGTTCCTCTGGCTCTTACAATGATGTCACATCCTTTTCATCAATGTTCCCTGATAATTAGGTGCATGGATGTTCTGTAGATGTATCTATTGCTACCAGCCTTCACAAATCTGAATTTCGATTGGATGTGGGTTTTGGTTTCCATGGGGAAGGAAGGAAAGAAGGAAGGAAGGAAGGAAGGAAGGAAGGAAGGAAGGAAGGAAGAAAGAAAGAAAGAAAGAAAGAAAGAAAGAAAGAAAGAAAGAAAGAAAGAAAGAGGGAGGAAGGAAGGAAGGAAGGAGGGAAGGAAGGAAGGAAGGAAGGAAGGAAGGAAGGAAGGAAGGAAGGAAGGAAGGAAGGAAGGAAGGAAAAGAAAAAGAATTAGAAAA
Source organism: Mus minutoides (assembly GCA_902729485.2). NCBI lineage: Eukaryota > Metazoa > Chordata > Mammalia > Rodentia > Muridae > Mus > Mus minutoides. Next base: position 6,293 of record CACVCL010030876.1, read on the forward strand.
AGAAGAAATAGAAAGAAAGAAAAAAGAATGAAGAAAGAAAAGATAGAAAAAAAAAGAATGAGAGAAAGAAAGAAAGAAAAGTGCTATTCTCAGCCTTCTCCAGAGCAGTTTCTTTTTTCCTATGAATAGTGATGAGCACAGACTTGCATCTCATGGCTGCTCAAGGTGCTGAGCTAACTGACATGGGTTTTCCAGCTCCTGAGGTCACATATGCTCCCTAATCAATAGGTGAGAGACCATCACAGTAGGAGACATAAAGTGCATGAGTGCCAGAAAACATGGAGAAGGGCTGCAAAATGACATATCCATCACAATTATGATCTTACAACAGCTTATGCTTCCAGGACTTGCTTATATTGAACTAGGTCAGACGAAGTCACTTAGAGATGGAAGTGGGGTTCATGGGACACTAAATGTCTCTGAACTGTTGACCATTACTGGCATATGGGTGAGCTCCAATCAATCAAATTCTTCAGTGGTATACATGATAGGGAGTATAACAGTATTAAGAGGTAGTTGCAAACCTCAGGCCACATGCCTAGTCCTGGTTTAACACCATGAGTCCCCAAAGTCAGGAGTGAAAGTCAGGAAGAAGGGAGACAAGCTAGAATGGAGTGAGTATAATATAAGGCATAATGTGCCAGCATGATATTTTCAAGGAGCAAATTGAATAAAATTATAAAAAACAGAAAAAACATTATTATTACTAATTTGCATAATTTGAGTTATCAGTAAAACACTTTAATTTTTAAAAATGTAATAAAACTTTAGGTCCCTGGAGGTAGGTGAGTTGCTTCTTCCCTAGGAAAACTGGATGGCAACTCCTCAAGTATTCTCATAGGGAAAACCTCCAGAGTTCACTCAGTCTATTTAATTCTCTCAAAATCTCCTTGCACTAGCCTCTAAATCCCTATTTGACTGTGGTCACAGTGTCTTGAACAATATCCTGCAGGGCATGACTCAGTGGTAATCACTAACCATGTGAGTGATCATCATTGTAAGTACAAAAATCCTCGACTTCCCTGAAGACTTGCTGTGAATATTTAACCAGCATCAAAGAAATTTCCACATAGAAGACACAGGGTGCACTTGTCCACTGTGAGTGTATACTAACTGTGCAGAAGAGTGAGTTTCATTACCACGTTTTCTACTTGTTTATAATGTATTATGCTCATAGACACTGCTAATTGATTGACTTTGAATTGTTGCCTCTTTATCAGGTAGCTAACTGCACTTCATTATTTACATAAATGACATAAAAGTTGTACAAGAAGAGATTACAGCATACTTATTTTACCTATGAAGAGGAAGGAGGTAAGTGAATTTTCCTAGGAAAACGAATTCCACAGACTTCATGTTGATTTGAAATTTGATCCATGCTCCTGTTCTTTCTTTGAGTTTTCTTTGCATTAGAGAAGGCAGAGTTCAATTTTGGCAATAGACTGTAGTGGGTTTTATGACTTCAGTATTATTCAATATTGCATATATGTGGATTCCCTTCAAATGCTTTGCTTATACAATATGTAAGTACTTAATTGAGGATAGAATTATATGAATTACATGTGAACCAAATGAGATGTTCAAAAGCACATTTTATATCACTGAGGTGAAAGGGGTCCGTGAATGCTATAAAGTATACCATGGACACATCATTAGTTTATTTTATAAATCATGATCCTATCTCCCAATAAATGCAAACAAATATAAGCAGACTGATTTTTGGCTTCATGTTAGATGTATCTTTTGTTCACAGGACAAGTAAAACAGATAAAAATTAAAAATGTGAATATGACTATAACAAGTTGAAAGAGGTCATATTTAATTATGAATTAATAAACTCCAAACTTCATTTCAAAGTTTCATGCTTACTCTTAAGAACTGGCTTAAGCTTTTAAATTGGCTTCCTTTCCTAACAGACCCACAGACAAACACACGCACATGAAGAGAGACAGAGAGGGACATTAATACACAACTCCTTCATTATTAATTGAATCAAATGCTAAAATTGAGCATGTGTGTTAAAATTGGTAACCTGATAATTTCAAAAGCAGGAGGTACTTGAACTTGCTAAAAGTTGATGGGAGTAAGGGTAATCAGAAATGCCTAACTAGGGGAGGATGTCTCACAAATGTTTTCAGAAGGGAAAGAAATTTAGAAATAGTATTATTTCTGTACAAGGTCAATTCAAATAAAATTTAAATATTATGAAACTTAGAAAGAGATCTATGTTGAAGACAGTTTGCCACAATCTGTGAGTAGTCAATATCACAATATTTATAAGACAAAAAATGGGTTTTAAGGAGGCATGTCTTCTTTATATTTTTAATTTTTTTATTTATTCACTTACTTCCCCCCTCACTGCCACTCCCTCCCTCAAACATTCCCTCCATTCCTTCTCGCCTCTTGAATTCATAGCCACAGTATTTACCTTAGAGGACACACTTTTCTAGGCCCTTGTTTCCCAGGACAAAAGATTGAACAAGGAACAAGTGTTTAGAAATAGAAAGAGATGTCTGGAATTCTAGTAATGCTGAGTTTGTGCCAAAGTACACATGTACTTATAATTTATATTATCTTCAATTTATCTAAAATTTTGTTTGGAGTCTCATGTTTGAAAATCACAATGGGTTAAATAAAATCAAGAACCCAAAGCAAAGACTAGCATTTTATACTTAAGATATGAATAAATAGCCCAAACTTTGTGTTTCATAACTTAAGTGGAAACAATAACAATTTTAATATAATTAAGAAGATACGTGGAATGGACATCCCCTGGAGAAGACGTTGGAAACAAAACACCAGAGAAAGTAAATTTTTATTGTACTCAGAACTGAATTGGAAATCACTCACACATCACTTTAATCACACTATTAAATAATCTCAATTTCTGTACATGAACTACAAAAATTTAAAATTGGATAACAACATAGGAAAACAATTAATAATCACTAAATTTTGGCACATCTAACCTTTTTATATAACTAAAATGCCAAATTTAATTTGGGACAAGTTTATTTTCTACGTAATTTCAAAGTACCAATTATTGTTTAATCAAGTCATAGTTCCACACTTATGAATTTCAATTTTAATTCAGCTTCTTTATCATCATGATTCTCTTTTCCAATAGTTGTGAATATTCTAGAGATTGAAAGATGACTCTGATGGAGAATAATACAAAAGTGACAGAGTTTCTCCTGCTGGGACTCACCAGTGACCCAGAATTACAGCTTCCCCTCTTCATGATATTTCTCCTCATTTACACCTTCACCCTGGTGGGAAATCTGGGGCTGATCCTGCTGATTGTCCTGGACTCTTGTTTCCACACTCCCATGTACATTTTTCTATGTAATCTCTCCTTAGTGGATTTTTGTTACTCCTCAGCTGTCACACCCACAGTCATGACTGAACTTCTAATAGGGAAAACGGTCATTTCCTACAATGACTGTGCTGCTTAGATGTTCTTTTTTGTAGCATTCTGTACTGTGGAAAAGTATCTCTTGGCATCAATGGCCTATGATCGCTATGCAGCAGTGTGTAAGCCCTTGCACTATGCCACCACTATGACTACAAGAGTATGCATCTCTCTTTCTATAGGTTCCTATGTGTGTGGTTTCCTGAATGCCTCCATCAACACTGGAAACACTTTCAGTCTTTTCTTCTGTAGGTATAATATGGTTCATCATTTCTTCTGTGACATTCCAGCAGTCATGGTTATCTCTTGCTCAGACAGGCATTTCAGTGAGCTGCTTCTTGTTTATGTAGGGAGCTTCGGTGTATTTTTTGCTCTCTTGGTTATTTGTGTATCCTACATATTCATTTTTTTATCACAATCGCTAAAATGCACTCAAATGCTGGATATGGAAAGGCTGTATCCACTTGTGCCTCACACTTCACTGCAGTGTCTATTTTCTATGGGACTGCCATATTCATGTATTTGCTACCCAGCTCCAGTCACTCCATGAACAATGACCAAATCGCCTCTGTGTTCTACAACATGATCATCCCCATGCTGAACCCTCTGGTCTACAGTCTGCAGAACAAAGAAGTCAAGAGAGCATTCACAAAAAATTTTCAGGTGGCAAAACAGTCTGTAATGATTTATTTTTAATATTGTAGGATAAATAATATTCATCATTTTCTGCTCCATACAATTAAATTCCAGAATGGATTTTCATATTTCTGTACCTTTAAGGTTTAGAGATATAGAAAAATGAACTTTATTGAATTCTGGAGCTTATGAGGATTTTTTTTTGCCTTCATGACAATACCCCTGTGAAGGATATTTATGTACTTTTTCAATTAATGTCTGCTGTAGTATAATCCTGATATTAGGAAAATATAGATAATATGTTCAAACTCAATTATAAACATATATTTATATATTTGATGTTAATTGACAGCTCAAAAAATGTTTCATATACATTTTCCTATGCTGACACATTTTGAACCTTTGCCCTATGTTTCAATGACATTTTTTAACATTTATTTATTTATATGAGTACANGTCTGCTGTAGTATAATCCTGATATTAGGAAAATATAGATAATATGTTCAAACTCAATTATAAACATATATTTATATATTTGATGTTAATTGACAGCTCAAAAAATGTTTCATATACATTTTCCTATGCTGACACATTTTGAACCTTTGCCCTATGTTTCAATGACATTTTTTAACATTTATTTATTTATATGAGTACATTGCACCTGTCTTCAGACATACTTGAAGAGTGCATTGGGTCCCATTACAGATGGTTGTGAGCTACTATGTGGTTGATGGGAATGAACTCACTACCTCTGGGAGAGCACTCAGTGCACTTAACTGCTGAGCCATCTCTTCAACCCATCAATGACATTTTTTGTCTTACTTTTTTTTAATTGGTCAGTGAATATTTATATAGTAGTTGTTTATTTAACACGGGATAAGCAAGAGCCACATGTTGCCATTGAAGTAAGAATTTATAACATAGGTCATAGAAGCATACTATAATTGCACAATTTCTTTAAATGAATGATTAGATCACAGTGACTCAATGTGTCTCTTATGCACTGAAACTAGATGCTTTTACATAAATTCTTACTGTATATACAGAATGAGATTTTTAGAAAGTGACAGGCAATTATAAAGCTTGAGATAAAAGGATGCTAAAGCTATGTTTTGCTTCAATAATGCTGATATTACATGGCTTTTAAAAATCATTTTAGTAGTTCTGTGAAATACATTCTCTACACATTATTTAAATTAAAGTTTCAAAGCTCTACATTGGGATTCAAAAAATGGCTTACAGTTTCCAGAAGGAAATTTATCATTCTTCTGTGGAGGCTATTCTTACCAATCTTAATACCATTTGTGAACTAGAAACAAACAAAATAATTGTACAAAATTCTGATTTTATACATTCATGCACACAAGAGTGTGGTTACTGGCTTATTTTGTATTTCCTAAGGTTATAACCATTTAAATTGAAAGTCCCTTAAATATCTTTTTTTTAACAATCTTTATAAAATTTCAGGTAACCAAGCCCCCAATACAGTGGTGGTAAATGATGTGCTAGGAACAGTCTTATAACAGGTTACAAAAGCCTATAATGTTACATGTTAAACATGAATTGATTGGCATGTAAAATGAATTCTTAAGATTATAATTACTTATTTATTTATCCATTTTTACACTCCAGATCTTATTACCCTTCCCTGATGGTCTACCCTCCAATGTTCCATATTCCATATCTCCTCCCCACCACCACTATCCACAAGGATGTCTCTACCACCAATGTCACCTGACCTCTAAACTCCCTGGGGCCTCCAGTCTCTGGAGGCTCCCTGATTGAACCCAGACCCGGCAGTCCTCTGTTGTATATGTGTTTGGAACTTCATATCATCTGGTATATGCTGCCTGCTTGATAGTCCAATATTTGAGAGATCTCAGGAATCCAGGCTAATTGAGGCTGCTGATCATCCTATAGGATTGCCCTCCTCCTCAGCTTCTTTCAGCCTTCCCTAATTCAACAACAGAGGTCAGCAGCTTCTATCCTTTGGTTGGGTGCAAATATCTGCATCTGACTCTTTCAGCTGATTGTTGGGTCTTCCAGAGTATGTCATGCTAGGTCCATTTTTTTTTTTTATGTATTTTTTTTTCCTCTTTATTAGATATTTTCTTCATTTACATTTCACATGTTATCCAGAAATTTTCCCTTACCCTCCCGCGTCCCCGCCCTGCTCCCCTACCCACCCCCTCCCACGTAATGGCCCTGGCATTCCCCTGTTCTGGGGCATATAGAGTCTGTATGACCAAGGGGCCTCTCCTCCCAATGATGACCAACTAGGNGTCTGCTGTAGTATAATCCTGATATTAGGAAAATATAGATAATATGTTCAAACTCAATTATAAACATATATTTATATATTTGATGTTAATTGACAGCTCAAAAAATGTTTCATATACATTTTCCTATGCTGACACATTTTGAACCTTTGCCCTATGTTTCAATGACATTTTTTAACATTTATTTATTTATATGAGTACACTGCACCTGTCTTCAGACATACTTGAAGAGTGCATTGGGTCCCATTACAGATGGTTGTGAGCTACTATGTGGTTGATGGGAATGAACTCACTACCTCTGGGAGAGCACTCAGTGCACTTAACTGCTGAGCCATCTCTTCAACCCATCAATGACATTTTTTGTCTTACTTTTTTTTTATTGGTCAGTGAATATTTATATAGTAGTTGTTTATTTAACACGGGATAAGCAAGAGCCACATGTTGCCATTGAAGTAAGAATTTATAACATAGGTCATAGAAGCATACTATAATTGCACAATTTCTTTAAATGAATGATTAGATCACAGTGACTCAATGTGTCTCTTATGCACTGAAACTAGATGCTTTTACATAAATTCTTACTGTATGTACAGAATGAGATTTTTAGAAAGTGACAGGCAATTATAAAGCTTGAGATAAAAGGATGCTAAAGCTATGTTTTGCTTCAATAATGCTGATATTACATGGCTTTTAAAAATCATTTTAGTAGTTCTGTGAAATACATTCTCTACACATTATTTAAACTAAAGTTTCAAAGCTCTACATTGGGATTCAAAAAATGGCTTACAGTTTCCAGAAGGAAATTTATCATTCTTCTGTGGAGGCTATTCTTACCAATCTTAATACCATTTGTGAACTAGAAACAAACAAAATAATTGTACAAAATTCTGATTTTATACATTCATGCACACAAGAGTGTGGTTACTGGGTTATTTTGTATTTCCTAAGGTTATAACCATTTAAATTGAAAGTCCCTTAAATATCTTTTTTTTAACAATCTTTATAAAATTTCAGGTAACCAAGCCCCCAATACAGTGGTGGTAAATGATGTGCTAGGAACAGTCTTATAACAGGTTACAAAAGCCTATAATGTTACATGTTAAACATGAATTGATTGGCATGTAAAATGAATTCTTAAGATTATAATTACTTATTTATTTATCCATTTTTACACTCCAGATCTTATTACCCTTCCCTGATGGTCTACCCTCCAATGTTCCATATTCCATATCTCCTCCCCACCACCACTATCCACAAGGATGTCTCTACCACCAATGTCACCTGACCTCTAAACTCCCTGGGGCCTCCAGTCTCTTGAGGCTCCCTGATTGAACCCAGACCCGGCAGTCCTCTGTTGTATATGTGTTTGGAACTTCATATCATCTGGTATATGCTGCCTGCTTGATAGTCCAATATTTGAGAGATCTCAGGAATCCAGGCTAATTGAGGCTGCTGATCATCCTATAGGATTGCCCTCCTCCTCAGCTTCTTTCAGCCTTCCCTAATTCAACAACAGAGGTCAGCAGCTTCTATCCTTTGGTTGGGTGCAAATATCTGCATCTGACTCTTTCAGCTGATTGTTGGGTCTTCCAGAGTATGTCATGCTAGGTCCATTTTTTGAGCCCTCTAAAACCTCAGTAATATTGTCAGGTCTTGGGACTTCCCCTTGAACTGGATCCCACTTTGGGCTTGTAGATGGACCTTCTTTTCCTCAGAATCCTCTCCATTTCCATTCCTGCAGTTCTTTCAGACAGGAACAATTATGGGTCAGAGTTTTGACTATGGGATGGCACCACCCCACCTCTTTTGATATCCTGTCTTCCTTCTGGATTTGGGTTCTAAAAGTTCCCTCTCCCTACTGTTTGGCATTTCATCTAAGGCCCCTCCTTTTGAATCCTGAGAGTCTCTCACCTCCCAGGTCTCTGGTCCATTCTGGGGAATCCCCCAACCTCTTACCTCCCTAGGTGTACTGGCTAGGTTTGTGTCAACTTGACACAGCTGGACTTACCACAGAGAAAGAAGCTTCAGTTGGTGAAATGCCTCCATGAGATCTAGCTGTGAGGCATTTTCTCAATTAGTGACCAAGAGCCCCTAGTGGGTGGTGCCATCTCTGGGCTGGCAGTCTTGGGTTCTATAAGAGAGCAGGCTGAGCAAGCCAAGGGAAGCAAGCCAGTAAAGAACATCCCTCCATGTCTTCTGTATCAGCTCCTGCTTTCTGATCTGCTTGAGTTCCAGTCCTGACTTCCTTTGGTGGTGAACAGCAGTATGGAAATGTAAGCCAAATAAACCCTTTCCTCCCCAACTTGCTTCTTGGTCATGATGTTTGTGCAGGAATAGAAACCCTGACTAAGACACTAGGCATACTGTTTCTATCCTTTCTGCTGGCCCTCAGGGATTCAGTCCCTTTCCCTCACCAAATTCCAGATAAGGTTCACCTCCCCCACCCCTGGAGCACTTTCCCTCCCAGGTCCCTTCCTCCCTCCCCACTTGTGATCACTTTCTTCTCCTTCCCAAGTGGAAGTGAGGCATCCTTACTTGGGCCCTTCATAATTTTGACCTATTTGAGTTCTGTAGACTGTATCTTAGGTATTCTGTACTTTTTTCTGGCCAATATCCACTTAGTGAGTATATATCATGCATGTCTTTTGGGTCTGAGTTACCTCACTCAGGAAAATATTTTCTTGTTCCATCCATTTGCCTGAAAAACTCATGATGTCCTCATCCTTAATAACTGAATAGTGTTCCATTGTGGAAATGATCCACATTTTCTGTATACATTCTTCTGTCATGGGACATCTAAAGTGTTTCCAGCTTCTGGCAATCATAAATAAGGCTACTGTGTACATAGTGAAACATGTGTCCCTGTAGCATGGTGGAGAATTGCTGCATACAAGAAACAAACCTAAATAACAAAGATAGATACTACCTCAGAGTAATAGGATGGAAAAGGGTCTTCCAAGCAAATGGTTACAGGAAACAAGCTGGAGTTGTCATCCTAATATCAAATAAAATAGACTATCAACCATAAGTTATCAAGCATGATGAGGAAGGATACTCCATATTGATAAGGGGAAAATCCACTAAGAGAAAGTCTCAATTCTGCACATCTATGCCCCAAATGCAGGAGTTCCCACATTCATAAAATAAGGTTTACTAAAGCTCAACACACAGATTGAACCCCACACATTACTAGTGGAAGACTTCAACACCATTCTCATCAATGGAGAAGTCATTGAAACAAAAACTAAACAGCGATAGTGGAAACTAATAGAGGATATAAAACCAAATGGATTTAATAGATATGTACAGAACATTTCACCCTAAAACAACAGAATACACTTTCTTCTCAGTACCTCATGGTACCTGCTCCAGAATCAAAAAGATAATTGGTCACAAATGATCATCTCCTTAGATGCTGAAAAAGCTTTTGACAAAATCGAACACCCATTCATGATAAAGGTCTTGGAAAGATCAGGAATTCAAGGCCCATACCTAAACATGATAAAAGCAATCTACAGCAAACCAGTGGCCAACATCAAAATAAATGGAGAGAAACTGAAAGCAATCCCACTAAAATCAGGGACTAGAAAAGGCTGCCCACTTTCTCCCTACCTATTCAATATAGTACTTGAAGTCCTAGCCAGAGCAATTCGACAACAAAAGGAGATCAAGGGGATACAAATTGTAAAGGAAGAACTCAAATTATCGCTATTTGCAGATGATATGATTGTATATATAAGTGACACCAAAAACTCCACCAGAGAACTCCTAAACCTGATAAACAGCTTCAGTGCAGTAGCTGGATATAGAATTAACTGAAACAAATCGATGGCCTTTCTCTATACAAAGGATAAATGAGCTGAGAAAGATATCAGGGAAACAACACCCTTCACAATAGTCACTAACAATATAAAATATCTTGATGTGACTCTTACGAAGGAAGTGAAAGATTTGTATGACAAGAATTTCAAGTCTCTGAAGAAAGAAATTGAGGAAGATCTCAGAAGATGGAAGGATCTCCCATGCTCATGGATTGGCAGAATCATTATAGTAAAAATGGCTATCTTGCCAAAAGCTATCTACAGATTCAATTCAATCCCCATCAAAATTCCAACTCAATTCTTCAAGGATCTAGAAAAGACAATTAGCAAGTTCATCTGGAATAACAAAAAAACTAGACTAGCAAAAACTCTTCTCAACAATAGATGAACCTCTGGTGGAATCACCATGCCTGACCTCAAGCTGTACTACAGAGCAATTGTAATAAAAACTGCATGGTACTGGTACAGCAACAGACAGGTAGATCAATGGAATAGGATTGAAGACCCAGAAATGAATCCACACACCTATGGTCACCTGAACTTTGACAAAGGAGCTAAAACTATCCAGTGGAAAAAAAGACAGCATTTTCAACAAAGGGGGCTGGCACAACTGGCAGTTTTCATGTAGAAGAATTCGAATTGAACCATTCTTATCTCCTTGTACTAAGGTCAAGTCAAAGTGGATTAAGGATCTCCACATAAAACCAGAGACACTGAAACTTATAGAGGAGAAAGTGGGGAAAAGCCTCGAAGATATGGGCACTGGGGAAGAATTCCTGAATAAAACAGCAAAGGCTTGTGCTGTAAGATCAAGAATTGACAAATGGGACCTCATAAAGTTGCAAAGCTTCTGTAAGGCAAAAGATACTGTCAACAAGACAAAAGGGCCACCAACAGATTGGGAAAGGATCTTTACCAATCCTAAATCAGATAGGGGGCTGATATCCAATATATTTAAAGAACTCAAGAAAGTGGACACCAGAAAATGAAATATCCCCATTAAAAATGGGGCACAGAGTTAAACAAAAAATTCTCAACTGAAAAATACTAAATGGCTGAGAAGCACATGAAAAAATGTTCAACAACCTTAATCATCAGGGAAATGCAAATCAAAACAACCCTGAGATTCCACCTCACACTAGTAAGAATGGCTAAGATCAAAAATTCAGGTGACAACAGATGCTGGAGTGGATGTGGAGAAAGGGGAACACTCCTTCATTATTGGTGGGACTGCAAGCTTGTTTAACCACTCTGGAAATCAGTCTGGCGGTTCCTCAGAAAATTGGACATAGTACTACTGGAAGATCCTGCAACACCTCTCCTGGGCATATATCCAGAAGATGTTCCATCTGGTAATAAGGACACATGTTCCACTATGTTCATAGAAGCCTTACTCATAATAGCCAGAAGCTGGAAAGAACCCAGATGTCCCTCAACAGAGGAGTGGATACAAAATATTTGGTACATTTATACAATGGAGTACTACTCAGCTATTGAAAACAATGAATATATGAAATTTCTAGGCAAATGGATGTATCTGGAGAGTATCATCCTGAGTGAGGTAACCCAATCACAACAGAACTCACATAACATGTACTCACTGATATGTGGATATTAGCCCAGAAACCTAGACTACCCAAGATACAATTTACTAAACACATGAAACTCAAGAAGAAGGAAGATCAAAATATGGACACTTCGCCCCTTCCTAGAATTAAGAACAAAGCACACATTGAATGAGTTACAGAGATCAAATGTGGAGCTGAATCAAAAGTATGGACCAACCAGTGAATGTGGCTGCCGGCGATCCATCCCATAATCAGCCACCAAACATAGGCACTATTGCATATGCTAGCAAGATAGTGCTGAAAGGGCCCTGATATAGCTGTCTCATGGGAGACTATACCAGTGCCTGGCAAACACAGAAGTGGATGCTCACAGTCAGCTATTAGATGGAACACAGGACTCCCAAGGAAGGAGCTAGAGAAAGTACCCAAGGAGCTAAAGGGGTCTTCAACCCTATAGGCGGGAGAATAACATGAACTAACCAGTACCCCCAGAGCTCGTGTCTCTAGCTGCATATATAGCAGAAGATGGCCTAGTTGGCCATCATTGGAAAGAGAGGCCCCTTGGTCATGCAAACTTTATATGCCCCAGTACAGGGGAACGCCAGGGCCAAGATGTGGGAGTGGGTGTGTAGAGGAGCAGGGCGGGGATGGGGGGTCCTAGGGAACTTACTGGATAACACTTGAAATGTAAATGAAGAAGATATCTAATAAAAATTGGAAAAAAAATGAATTCTCTGACTAAACTCAGACCTGAAAGCCCTCTGCTGTGCTGGGGGCCTCATATTCGCTAGTGTATGCTACCTGGTTGGTGACACGATGTCTGAGAGATCCTGCAGGTCCAGGTTAGTTGAGACTGCTGATCTTCCTTAGGGTCACCTCAGCTTCTTCCCTCTTTTCTAATTCAACCACCGGAGTCAGCAGTTTCTGTCTATTATTGGGTATAAATATCTGCATCTGAATCTTTTAGCTGTTTGTTGGGCCTTTTGGAGGACAGTCATGACAGGTCCCCGTTTGTAAGCATACCACGGCATCAGTAATAATGTCAGGTCTTGGGGCCTCCTCCTGAGTTTGACCCCAATTTGGGACTGTTACCCATTAGGGTTATCATGCAATGTCAGTGGTTGATAAGGTTCATAAAAGCATGTGGGTAGGACTCTTAGTATTCGCTGTCCTTTGGAAGTTTGTGTGGTATCTACTTTACTTATGAAAATTAGTCACAATGAAGGTAGTGGGAGTGTCCTTCACGTAAGCTTCAATTCAGAGGTTTATGGGTTCTGTTTCTTAAGTGCATTTGATCTTGAACAATGTTGACTTCTCTTCCATCTCTGGAGAGCAATGGAGTGGAATAGTGATTAGCTATATGTTTTGGGAATCACTTGAACATCCTTGTCTAACAACTCAAAGGAAGTTTTTTTTTTTTAATGTCTTGTATTAATGATTTTGTCATATGGTCTTTTAGTCTTAGAGAATCTATTGTCAGCACATATAAGAACTATTTTTAAAAGTATATATGTATATTTACACATTGAATTATGTATTCTATATAGTTTGTTTATGTAGATAGTTAATAGAACTTTTTTGTGACTTTCTCATACTTCATTACTTATTTTTCCTACCTTCTCCTTTCTTCTGTCTATCTCTCTCTTTCAAACTCTGTCTCTCCCACTAAGAAGCAAACCTTTTACCTTTGTTCATATGAGAACACTTGTATCCAGCTATTCTTCACTCTTCTCTCATGAATACCAAAACATGTAAGTAACCAAAATTGAAAAAATTATAAAACCCAGTCCCAATATAGTTCAGGGAACATTGGAGAAGAGGAAATAAAATAACTGTAAAAGCAAGAGAATCAGAAGTAATAGAATTACTAGTAATAAACTATACCTAGTAACATCAAAAACCACACCCATAAAGTCTAACTAACATGAATGATCAAAGATGAGCAATGACCCCAATAAACATGCAAAAGTGGATAAGAAAAACTTCATCAGATCTTGTCTCCCGGGTCCCTCTGAGACCAGTCTACACAAATCAGCTCACAGACTATGGAGGGGGAGCGAGCAGACTGCAGAAACGACACAGCTTCTGGGACAGACCCCCGTTTCTGGCTGCAGACATATGGCACCTTCTCCACCAGAGAAGAGGTGGCTGCATGGGAATGCTATGACCCCCAGAGCAGGGGAGGGAGCCATCTTGTCTCCCAGGTCCCTATGAGACCAGTCTGCACAGATCAGCTTGCGGACTGCAGAGGGAGAAAGAGCAGAATGCAGAAGCAAAACAGCTTCTGGGACAGGCAGAAGCATCGCAGCATCTGGGACAGACCCCCATTTTGGGTTCCAGACATCCGGGCACCTTTCCCACCACAGGAGAGGTGACCACCTGTGGGGGCACTGACCTCCAGTTAAGGTGAGGGAACCATTTTGTGTCTAGGGCCCTCTGAGTGCAGTCTGTGCAGGTGAGTGCACAGACTGAAGAGGCAACACATCTTCTGGGACAGGCCCAGTTTAAGGGCTTCAACTTCAACCAGGAGCAAGCATGAATGCCAGACCTCAGGCACCTTCCCTGCAAGAGGAAAGCTTGCCTGAAGAGAGTACTTTGACCAGTGAGACTCAAAAGAGAGCTGGACTTCCAGGACAGCTGACAGAGGCTAACAGAATCACAGGAGGAACAGGCCCCAGCCAGAGACAACTGTAACAACTAACTCCAGAGATTACCAAATGGCAAAAGGCAAACATAAGAATCTTACCAACAGAAACCAAGACCATTCATCATCATCAGAACCCAGCACTCCCACCTCAGTCAGTCCTGGATACCCCAACACACGCGAAAAGCAAGATGTGGATTCAAAATTATATTTCCACAATTACGTGGTAACAATTGCTTGAGGCTCACTGAGCAACTTTTGGTTATAAATGTTTCTCGTAACAGGCATGGTGGCACATGCCTTTAATTCCAGCACTAGGGAGGCAGAGGCAGTCATATTTCTTTGAATTAGAGGTCAGTCTGGTCCACATGGTGAGTTCCAGGACAGCCAAGGCTACACAAAGAAACCCTGTCTGAATAAAAACAAAAACAAAAACAAAAAAAATTATATTTCATGATGCTGGTAGAGGACCTTAACAGGGCTTTAATAACTCACTTAAAGAAATACAAGAGAACACTGCTAAAGAGGTAGAAGTCCTTAAAGAATCACAGGAAAACACTGGTAAACAGTTACAAGACCTTAAAGAGGAAAAATTCCCTTTAAAAATTACAGGAAAACACAACCAAACAGATGACAGAATTGAACAACCAAGACCTAAAAAGGGAAGTAGAAACAATAAAGAAAACCCAAAGTGAGACAACTCTGGAGATAGAAACCCTAGGAGAGAAATCAGGAGCCATAGATGCGAACATCAGCAAGAGACTACAAGAGATAGAAGAGAGAATCTCAAGTGCAGAAGATTCCATGAAAAACATGGGCACAACAATCAATGAAAATGCAAAATGCAAAAAGATTCTAATTCAAAACATCCAGGAAATCCAGGACACAATGAGAAGAACAAACTTGTGGCGTGCCCACACATCTCTGACCAGCAGAGATGTGGGAATAAACAACACGGGACACCAAGGCTGGTTCAGAGCAGCTTGCCTTCACAGCTTCTGCTTTATTCTGCTTCTCTCTCTCTCTCAGGTTTCACACATCTGCAGCCATCCACTCACTCACTCTGCTCTCTCCTAGATTTCTCTCTAATGCTGGTGCTGCTGTCCTCATCTGCTGCTCTCTGGCCTAACGCTGCTGGTGCTCTCCTATGTTGATGCTCTCTAACACTGGTCCAGTCTCCTCATCTGGTCTCTCATCTGGTCTCTCTCTGCTATGATGATCCCTCCTCATCTGGGGCTGCCCTCAATTTATACTCCCATTCATTCACGCCACCTCACGCCACCCAATCATAAATACACATGTCCAAGGCAGCATGTAGGATTGGCTGATAGAATGGTATCACGAGATGTTGCACTAATCTCTCCAATGAGTTACACGTGCTGCTTTTATTGCGCATGACTGAGACTGGAATAAACAAGCGAGGTCACAGGGCTTAGCATAGAACCAGGGCACCATCTTTGGCCCATGCAGCCATGCCTGCTCCCCACATCTCCCCCTTTTTGTTTAAATAAGAGCTCTAGGACCGCATCTGTCCTATGTTGTCCCAATTGGAACTCCCTCCTTTACTTCCAGGACCGCATCTGCCTTAGGTTGTCCTGACAAGAGATACCCCCTTACCCGTCATCAAGACCCATGCAGCTTTTATGGCACAGGCCTCTTGTCTTAGGTTGGTGGGACCCTTGCAGAATCTTACCCATCTCTGATTAATGGTCCAGCATACTGAGCCAAATTTTGGGGTGAGTCTCTAGTCTCTATAGCTGCCATCGTTTGTATCAGCACATGTTGGTCTGCATTAGCTTGCCTTCACATGCACACCATTCACCAAATCATTCCTACACACACACACACACCAATCAAAAAGAATGCCCAGAATGGCATCCCACCCCAGTTCTTTATTATGCTGGAGGTTCCACAAGCCATCTCTGACCACTGCTGTGCTATGGCATTGTCCACTCGGGTATTATTCACAGTGTTGATCGATGCCCTTTGTTGAAATCAGGACTCCAATTCCTCAGCAGCATGTTTCCAAGCTCACGAGACAATTTGGCTATATATGAGAGATGAAACTGCACAGAAGTTATACAAACCCTACACATATGACTTAAAGGGATCCGAGGTAACCTACTGATGAGAATTCTGATAAGTCTCAAAAAGCTATAGATATTAATCATTATTAGCCTGACTATCTTAACATCCTGTCCAGGTGAACGGCCACTCTCTTTCAGCTCTGCATCGAGCTGTCCACCTAGGTTGAGGAGGTGATGATTTATTTGTGGGATGCCCATATTTGGAATAAGCCACAGGACTCCATCCTGATATCAAAGAAACAATCCCATGTATCCCATGTGGGCTCTTTTTATAGAAGAACAAAAGCTACCTTTCAAAGACACATTAAATAAAACATTCCTTTTCCATGACTGTGGATGGCAATTGCAAAGATTTAATGGTTCCAAAAATCCTAGGAAAAACCATACCATCCACACTAACGGGTACTGGAAGTGGGAGAAAACAAACTGAATCCAGGCATTAGAGGGGAAATGATTATCAAAATCACCTGTACACATCACCACCCATTCCTCGTTAGTAATTATGGCTTCTGGTTGTTTATTATCAAAATCACCTGTCATCCTAAATTCAACTTTAAAGGTACAACTTAACTTACTGGGGTTGCCCTCAGACACCAGGAGCCTTAATCTGCCTAGTCCCTTACCGGGAACGTTTCCTGCTTTGTCCCAATTTCTGGGAACGTCCTGCTCTGTCCCAATTCTACCAGGAACTTCCTGCTCTGTCCCTTACTGGGAACTTCCTCCTTTAAAAATACTTACTGCTGACCATTTTGCTGCTTCTTGCTTCTTCTGACTTCTGACAGCAAGGACTCCTCCTGCCCCTGCCTCCTTCTGCAAATTCTACTGGCGTGTGCCACCACAACGTGCCTGGAGCCCCCAACTCGGACCTGCCACCTGCACACCTGCAGACTGGTCTAGCCCCCTCCCAAGCTCCAGGAGAGCGGCCAGGCAACTTGGCGCTCACTGGTGCTGGTTCTATAAGGTCTCCTGGAGGACCCAGCCTCAGCTTCGATTTCTGCCATCATCTACCACCAACTACCCACCCTCAGGCAATTTCTGCCAAACTGCAGTTCTCAGCATCTTCCCTTTGGACCAGCGGCACCTGCTTTCTCTCTCGCCACTCACATTCTCAGTCTTGCTCTGCACCAACTGCCATGTCCTAATTTTCCATTCCCCGTTTGGGCCACCAACTGTTGCAGCTCCAATCTCCCACTTCTCCGTCCAGCAGAGACCTTGGGAAGAAACGACACTGGGGAGCAGGCAGATCAGGTTCAGTGAAACTTGCCTTCGCAGCTTCTGCTTTATTCTGCTTCTCTCTCTCTCTCAGGTTTCACACAGCTGTAGCCATTCACTCACTCACTCTGCTCTCTCCTACACTGCTCTCTAATACTGGTGCTGCTCTCCTCATCTGCTGTTCTCTGGCCTAATCTTGCTGGTGCTCTCCTATGCTGGTGCTCTCTAACACTGGTCCAGTCTCCTCATCTGGTCTCTCATCTGGTTTCTCTCTGCTATAATGATCCCTCCTCATCTGGGACTGTCCTCAATTTATACTCCCATTCACTCATGTCACCTCATACCACCCAATCATAAACACACATGTCCAAGGCAGCATGTAGGATTGGCTGATAGAATGGTATCTCGAGATGTTATGCTAATCTCTCCAACGAGTTACACGAACTGCTTTTATTGCAAATGACTGAGACTGGGATAAACAAGCGAGGTCACTAGGCTTAACATAGAGCCAGGATGCCATCTTTGGCCCATGTGGCCGTGCTTGCTCCCCACACAAACTTACATATAAGAGGGGTAGATGAGAATGAAGATTTTCAAACTAAAGGGCCAGCAAATATCTTCAACAAAATTATAGAAGAAAATTTTACAAACCTAAAGAAAGAGATGCCCATGAACATACAAGAAACCTACAGAACTCCAAATAGACTGGAACAGAAAAGATATTCCTCCCGACACATAATAATCAGAACAACAAATGCACTAAAGACAGAATATTAAAAGCAGGAGGAGAAAAGGGCAAGTAACATATAAAGGCAGGCTTATTAGAATTGCACCAGACTTTTCACCAGAGACTATGAAAGCCAGAAGATCCTGGACAGATGTTATATATAACCTAAGAGAACACAAATGCCAGCCCAGCTGCTATACCCAGCAAAATTCTCAATTACCATAGATAGAGAAACCAAATTATTCCATGACAAAACCAAATTCACACAATATCTTTCCACAAATTCAACCCTTCAAAGGATAATAACAGGAAAATACCAACACAAGGACAAAAACAACACCCTAGAAAAAGCAAGTAAGTAATCCTTCAACAAAACTAAAAGAAGACAGCCACAAGAACAGAATCCCAACTTTAACAACAAAAATAACAGGAAGCAACAATTACTTTTCTTTAATTTCTCTTACCATCAATGGACTCAATTTCCCAATAAAAAGGCATAGACTAATAGACTGGCTACACAAACAAGACCCAACATTTTGCTGCTTACAGGAAACCCACCTCAGGAAAAAAGGCAGACACTACCTCAGAGTGGAAGGCTGGAAACCAATATTCAAAGCAAATGGTCTGAAGAAACAAGCTGGAGTAGCCATTCTAATATTGAATAAAATTGACTTCCAACCCAAAGATATCAAAAAAGACAAAGAGGGGCACTTCATACTCATCAAAGGTGAAATCTAGCAAGATGAACTCTCAATTCTGAATATCTATGCTCCAAATACAAGGGCAGCCACATTCATTAAAGAAACTTTAATAAAGCTCAAAGCACACATTGCACCTCACACAATAATAGTGGGAGACTTCAACACCCCACTCTCATTAATTGACAGATCCTGGAAACAGAAACTAAACAGATATACAGTGAAAACACAGAAGCTATGAATCAGATGGATTTAACAGGTATCTCCAGATCATTTTATCCTAAGACAAAAGGATGTACCTTCTTCTCATCACCTCCTGGCACCTCCTCCAAATTTTACTATATAATTGGTCAGAAAATAGGCCTAAACAGATAAAAAATATTGAAATTATCCCATGCATCCTATCAGATCACCACGGGCTAAGGGTGATCTTCAGTAACAACATAAATAATAGAAAGCCAGCATTCATGTGGAAACTGAACAACACTCTACTCAATGATACCGTGGTCAAGGAAGAAATAAAGAAATTAAAGAGTTTTAGAGTTTAATGAAAATGAAGCCACAACACACCCAAATTTATGGGACACAATGAAGGCAGTCCTAATATGAAAACGTATAGCCCTGAGTGCCTCCGAAAAGAAACTAGAGAGAGCATACACTAGCAGTCTGAGAGCACACTTAGAAGCTCTATAACTAAAGGAAGCAAATTCACCCAAGAGGAGTAGATGGCAGGAGATAATCAAACTCAGGGTCAAAATCAACCAAGTGGAAACAAAAAGAACTATTCAAAGAATCAACAAAACCAGGAACTGGTTCTTTGGTAAAGTTAACAAGTTAGATAAACCCTTAGCCAGACTAACTAGAGGGCACAGGGACAGTATCCTAATTAACAAACTAAAAAAATAAAAAGGAGACATAACAACAGATCCTGAAGAAATCCAAAACATCATCAGATCCTACTGCAAAAGCCTATACTCAACAAAACTGGAAAACCTGGATGAAAAGGACAACTTCCTAGACAGATACCAGGTACCAAAGCTAAATCAGGATCAGATTAATGATCTAAACAGTCCTGTTTCCTCTAACAAAATAGAAGCAGGCATCAATAGTCTCAAAAAAAAAAAAAAAAAAAAAAAAAAAAAAAAAAAAAAAAAAAAAAAAAAAAAAAAAAAACAACAAAAACAAAAAAAAAAAAAAAAAAAAAAAAAAAAAAAAAAAAAAAAAANTCATGAATATCAAAGAAAAATACTCAATAAAATCCTCGCAAACCAAATCCAAGAACACATCAAAACGATCATCCATCACAACCAAGTAGCCTTCATCCCCAGGATGCAGGGATGGTTTAATATATGGAAATCCATCAACGTAATTCACTATTTTAAAAAACTAAAAGAAAAAAAACACATGAACATCTCCTTACATGCTGAGAAAACATTTGACAAAATCCAACACGCATTCATGATAAAAGTCTTGGAAAGATCAGGAATTCAAGGCCCATACCTAAACATAATAAAAGCAATCTACAGCAAACCAGTAGCCAACATCAAACTGAATGGAGAGAAACTCGAAGAAACCCCATTAAAATCAGGGACTAGACAAGGCTGCCCACTTTCTGCCTACCTATTTAATATAGTACTTGAAGTCCTAGCCAGAGCAATTCGACAACAAAAGGAGATCAATGTGATACAAATTGGGAAAGTAGAAGTCAAAATATCACTATTTGCAGATGATATGATAATATATATATATATATATATATATATATATATATATATCCCTAAAGATATTACCAGAGAACTCCTAAACCTGATAAACAGCTTCAGTATAGTAGCAGGATATAAATTTAACTCAAAGAAATCAATGGGTTTTCTGTACACAAAGGATAAACAAGCTGAGAAAGAAATTAGGGAAACAACACTCTTCACAATAGTAATATAAAGCACCTTGTAGTGACTCTAACTAAGGAAAAGAAAGATCTGTATGATAAGAACTTCAAGTCTGTGATGAAAAAAATCAATAAAGATCTCAGAAGATGGAACAATCTCCCATGCTCATGGATTAGCAGGATTAATATAGTCAAAATGGCTATCCTGCAGAAAGTAATCTACAGATTCAATGCAATCCCCATCAAAATACCAAATCAATTCTTCACTGAGTTAGAAAGGGCAATTTGCAAATTCATCTGGAATAATAAAAAAACCTAGAATAGCAAAATCTCTTCTCAACAATCAAAAATACCTCTGGTGGTGTCACCATGCCTGACCTCAAGCTGTACTATGAAGCAATTATGATAAAAACTGCATGGTACTGTGTACAGTGACAGACAGTTAGATCAATGGAATAGAATTGAAGACCCATAAATGAACCCACAGACCTATGGTCACTTGATCTTTGACAAGGGAGATAAAACAACCCAATGGAAAAAAAAAAGACAGCATTTACAACAAATGGTGCTGGCACAACTGGCAGTTATCATGTAGAATGGGAATTGAACCATTCTTATCTCCTAGTACAAAGCTCAAGTGTAAGTGGATCAAAGAACACCACATGAAACCAGAAACACTGAAATTTATATAGGAGAATGTGGGGGAAAGCCTCGAAGATATGGGCACAGGGGAAAAATTCCTAAACAGAACAGCAATGGCTTGTGTGGTTAGATCAAGAATTGACAAATGGAACCTCATTAAATTGAAAAAATTCTCTAAGGCAAAAGACACAGTCAATAAGACAAAAAATATACCAACAAATTGGGAAAGGATTTTTACCAATCCAAAAATTGATAGGGGACTAATATCCAATATGTATAAAGAGCTCAAGAAGCTGGACTCCAAAAATTTAAATAACACCATTAGAAAATGGGGTAAAGAGCTAAACAAAGAATTCTCAACTGAAGAATACTGAAAGGCTGAGAAGCACCTGAAAAAAAAGTTCAACATCCTTAAACAAAAGGGAAATGCAAATCAAAACAGCCTTGAGATTCTACCTCATACCAGTCATAGTGGCTAAGATCAAAAATTCAGGTGACAGAAGATGCTGGTGAGGATGTGGAGAAAGAGGAACACTCCTCCATTGCTGGTGGTATTGCAAGCTTGTACAACCTCTCTGGAAGTCAGTCTGGCAGTTCCTCAGAAAATTGGACATAGTACTACCAGAAGATCCAGCAATAAATCTACTGGGCATATACCTAGAAGATATTCCAACTGGTAATAAGAACACAAGCTCCACTATGTTCATAGCCGCCTTATTTATAATAGCCAGAAGCTGGAAAGAACTCAGATGTCCCTCAACAAAGGAATGGATATATAAAATGTGGTACATTTACACAATGAAGTACTACTCAGCTATTTAAAACAATGAATTTATGAAATTCTTGGGCAAATGGATGTATCTAGAGGATATCATTCTTAGTGAGGTAACCCAATCACAAAAGAAGTCAGAAAATATGCACTCACTGATTACCGGATATTAGCACAGAATCTTAGACTACCCAATATACAATTTGTAAAACAGAAAAAAAAATTCAAGAAAAAGACCAGCATGTGGATATTTCATTCCTCCTTAGAATATGGAAAAAAATACCAATGAAAGAATTTTCAGAAACAAAGTTTGGAACTAAGAAAAAAGGATGGACTAACCAGTACTAACCCCCCCCCCTACCTGAATCCATTCCATAATCAGTCACCAAACCCAGACACTATTGCATAGGACAGCAAGAGTTTGCTGAAGGAACCCTGATATAGCTGTCTCGTATGAGGCTATGCCAGTTCCTGGCAAATACAGAAGTGGATGCTCACAGTCATCTATAGTATGGAACACAGGGCCCGCAATGGAGAAGCTAGAGAAAGTACCCAAGGAGCTGAAGGGGGCTGCAACCTTATATGTGGAACAACAATATGAACTAACCAGAACCCCTAGAGCTCATGTCTCTAGGTGCATATGTAGCAGAAGATGGCCTAGTCAGTCACCATTGGGAAGAGAGGCCCCTTGGTCTTGCAAACTTTATATGTCCCAATACAGGGGAACGCCTGGGCCAAGAAGTGGGAGTGGGTGGAAAGGGGATCAGGGCAGGGGAAGGGTATAGGGAACTTTCAGGATAGCATTTGAAATGTAAACTAGGAACATATCTAATTTGAAAAAAAAAAAAGACAAACTTCATCAGACCACAAACCTATGCAAACTTCTATGGAGAACTGAGAAAAGCTGAAAGAGAAGTAGTTTTCCCTCAAGGAAAGGTAAAACAATCTTTTGTCTAATACCAAACTGTCAGAAACATACATACAATAACATTATTCAGAATGAACAGGTGATATTTATATGTGTATATAGACATACATGAATGCATACAAGAACAATTCATGGGGAAAATGAGATGTGAATTTGAAATAGAGTGGAGAGGGGTATATTGGAGGGTTTAGAGGGAGGAAAGGTAAGGGATAAATGATGTAATTATATATTAGAAAACAAAAAGAATTGCTGAAAAAGTATGTTTGCATTTTACTTTTTTATATAGCCTTTATTTAGCTAAAACTCCCTGTTTCATCATTCCCCATCCTTGATTAAATGTTAATAATCTCTAGTACATTCAAGTTGCTATAAATAATAAATATTTGTATGCATCTTTAGTATACATTATATACAAGTTTTTGAGCACTATATGTTCTCTGTTCTGCAACCAGACGAGAACATTTAGGCTTTCATTCTATTCCTTGTATATTGTGAATACCATTGCAAGGATTGTTTAGTGCCATAGTTTGTTGATCTTCTTTCTAAATTGATTTCATTTCTTTTCTTAAATTTTCACTCCATATTAAAGTATGGTATGCTCCCTGTAATTACATATAGTGCTTATATTAATCTATATTCCTGCAAGAAATATACAGCAGTTACCTTTCTCCATGTCTTTGATATAGTAGTTTCTATGTTAAGATGACAGCTATTTGTGATGCTATGCCAAGATTAAAGATGTATGGTATCTTGCGCAGATTTCACATAGGTTCTGGGGATCTAACTCATGGCCTTGGATTTGTACAGCAAGCTCTTTACCAAGGTTCAAGATTTAGTCTTTGTTTCAAGTTCATGAGATTAAGAAAGCTAGTAAAACATGCACTGAGTCATCTCTAAGATGAAGAGCCATGAAAAGTAGCTGAATGAATTCAAATTGAGCTCAAATTAATGATGAGGAAGCAAAAGCATAATTGATGTGTGACTTAGAGACTGAGTAAATGAGAGGGTAGGAAAAAGAGTAAATCTCAGCCAAATAGGTGTGGGGAGAGAGGGGCAAGAAAAGACTGGGGTAAGAATGGAAATTGGCTGGAGTGCAAATCTATGGTGATTAACTGGAAGCCTAGGATGTAAGAAAATACAGGGATCACATGGGGATGCACCTAGCTGAGATTCCTATCTGAAGTGACCATCTCCTGTAGCTAGGCAGGACTTCCACAGGAGGGAAGGATCATGAATAGAGCCACAAAACTTTCAACTGAAAATTTGTCTTTCCTACAAGATATGCAGGAATGGAGCAGAGACTGAGGAACTAGCCAACCAACGACTGCCTCCTACTTGAGACTCATCCCATGTGAATGATCCAAATGTGGACACTATTAATGATACTCTGCTATGCTTGAAGATAGGAACCTATAATTACTGTCACCTTACAGGCTTTACCAGCAGCAGATCGAGGCAGATGAAGAGAACCACAACCAAACATCAAGCAGAGCCCAGTCTTGTGGAAAAGTTGAGGATAGAAGTGCAAGTTAGAGAGGTCAAACACACCACAAGAAGGATCAAAGAGTCAATTAACCTGGAGCCATGAGAATGCATAGATCTGGGGCCACCAAACAGGGAACATTCAGGAGACAGACCTAGACCCCATACATATTTGTAGCAAATGTGCAGCTTGGTCTTCATATGGGTCCCCTAAGAAGTAGACCAGGGGCTGTCTCAGTCTCTGTTCCCTGCTATTGGATTCCCTTCTCTACTTCCTGGACTGCCTGGTTTGGGCCTCATTGGGAGAGAATGTGCCTAGTCATGCTGGGCCTAGATGCCTCAGGGCAAGTTGGTACACAAAGGAGTCTCCTCTTCTATTAGGATAAAGGGAAGGACAACATAGGAAGTACTAGTAAAGGTAGTGTTTGGAAGAGAGGAGGGAGGGGGATGTGATCAAGATGTAAAGCAAATCAAAATATATGAAAAATAAAAATAGAAAAAGTAAAATATAAAGAAAGAAGGAGGTAGCCTCTTTTTCTATGACTTTTGAATCTATCCAAGTAAGGCCTCAGTGGGTTAGAGGATGATAAGGATTGACATTTTTAAAGAAGTCTACTTGTTCCAAGATTACTTTTAAATATAACCTCATATTCTGGTCATTAAAAAAAATAAATTTTTTGTTATGTTCGTCTGGATGTCTCTATAAAATAAGCACAATTAACTGAACACAAAAGTGTAAACACATGACAAATCCCTGTCATATAACTTCAAATTTCTGACATGCATTTGTATTACTCTTCTCAAGAAAATCATGAGTGTATCTTCAATTCAAAGGACTTTCTATGCACCTGCATATATAAATTTGTATTGATATGACAGGAAGATATTGCATGAAAAAGGACTGAATATGATAATATAGTAAATTAAGTTTTTTACAGTCCAACACAAACTTATCACAGTCATGACATTCTTCTGAATAAGACAAGAACATTCTGAAAAACAACACGCTATTGCAGAGGTGAGGGCTTCACTTCACATTCTTGAATTTGGTACAGGGTGGGAAAATGTGATTCATAATAGAATTAAGATAAGATTAAGGTATCCAAGTGTTTTTGCATTCCAAAAACCTAAAACCAAATCTGTAAACATCATCCTGACCTCAATACAATCTTTGTGAATGCATTTTTTACATCCTTGTTCCTCAGGCTGTAAACCAAAGGGTTCAACATGGGGATGACCATGGTGTAGAACACAGATGCGATTTTGTCAGTATCCATGGAGTGACTGGAGCTGGGCTGCAAGTACATGAATATGATTGTCCCATAGAAAATAGACACTGCAGTGAAGTGTGAAGCACAAGTAAAGAGAGCTTTACGATATCCTGCAGCTGACTGCATCTTTAGTATGTTGGTAAAAATGAATATGTAGGATATTATGATGAGTATAAGGGCGAAAAAGATATTAAAGCTGGCTACATAAACAAAAATCAGTTCATTAACATGTCTATCAGAGCAGGATATAATCATGACTGCAAGAACATCACAGAAAAAATGATGGACTACATTGGATTCACAGAAGGAGAGACTTAATGTATCCACAGTATAGATAGAAGCATTGAGGAAACCACAGATATAACAGCCAATGAGTAGAGACATACACATGTGTGTTGTCATGGTGGTAGCATAATGCAGGGGTTTACACACTGCTACATAACGATCATAGGCCATTGAGACCAAAAGGTAGTTTTCCACATCAGCAAAGTTTGCAAAAAAGAACATCTGAGTGGCACAAGCATTGTAAGACATGATCTTGTCGCCCATAAGAAATCCAGCTATGACTTTTGGAGTNTGTGGAGCCGAGAATCCAAGAGAATCAACAGGATGAGCCCCAGATTTCCTATAAGGGTGATGGTATAGATGAGGAGGAAGGTGATGAAGAGTGGAATCTGCAGGCCTGGGTCATTGGTGAGTCCCACCAGGATGAAGCATCTCACTTCTGTCCTGTTCTCCATCAGTGATATCAGTTAATCAACAGAAGGCCTTCAAAATTTTTAAAGAAAAAATAGAATTAAGGCCTGGAGAGGTGGTTTAGTTATTACAGCCCATGATTTCTATTCCAAAAAACCCAGCATCTACACAGAAGCTCACAATTTTTTTGTAACCCAGTAGAAGGGGATCTGTCTGATAACTTCTGGCCTTCTCGAGCATGAGACACATATTTTGTATAGGCATACATGTAAGCATGCCACCTATATACATAGAATTAATTTTTAAAAGTATTTAAGTAAGAGTAGGGTAATAAAACAATTGGAGTCTGTAAAAATTTAATTGATTGTATACCAAATATAGATAGATAGATAGATAGATAGATAGATAGATAGATAGATAGATAGATGATAGATAGATAGATAGACAGACAGATGATAGATATCTGTACTTACCTGAAAAAAAAAAACAGTATAGGAACAATTTGTGCTCTGTAAATAGCATAATGACTTTGATAGATTATTATTATATCTCAGTCAATTGTCATGCATAAAACATTTCTGCATTTTTAAATAACGCAATTATCACTTTCTGTTCCGGATTGGTAAACTGTTAATCTGTTGCATGCTAACAGTCTAAAATAATTTGACTTAGGTATAATGAATAATTTTTGTTTGTTTCATCACAAGGAACTGAATGGCAGACTATGTGGTAAGTTCTTGGTGAGTATATAATTTTTCTCATTAAACATCAATTGTAGAAGTAATCCATAACCAAATCATAAAACATTTCTATTGAATGCTAGAATGTTATAAATGAAATAATGAGTACTGGGTTGAATTTTAACATCTTTTTCTACATACGTTCTCATGCTTTTAATATAACATATCTAGATACATTAATAGGGACATATCCAGAAGCATGAAGGTATGACTAGGACAAAAAAAAAAAGGCTTAAAATGTAACCAGCATTATTCAACACTGAAATTGCTAATTTTGTTGTACTTACAATCTTGTTATAATAATTTTTAACTGCAGAATCAGTTTGAAATAAAGACATAACCTTTAAACAGAGAGTAATTATTACAAAAATAAAAGAGCATGACAAATGCAATATGATGCAGGCTGTTAACATGGCATAGTGTTTACTACTGATCAGGATGTCACTGTTATGTGATAATGGCACAGAATGCTTTTGTTCTGGGTAAGGTCAAGTCCTGAGAGTTTTTTCTCCAAATTGCCCATTCTGCCTTTAGGCCACTGGTGTTGCCTGTGCCTTCTCATGGTCTTCAGTTTGTTTTCACTCTAAGACTATGCATGCTGGCCATGCTATTTCACAAGAACCATTCCTTTCAAAGTTTCATTATTGTAGTCCTTAATTTTAGATACAACTTTCCTCCTTCTTAATTTTTGTTTTAATTATCTCCAGATATCATCCAACAGTGGGAACAGAGATCAAGGTAGCCCAATTGCCTAGGATATAGATTTTTTAATCTCTGATACATGTAGCTCTTACAATCTAATGATACTTACATTTTCTTGTTTGGCTTACCATATTTGGAAGGATATCTATTCTAGTATTTGCCATTATCTTTGTGTTGAGCTTTTACCCATTTTAGTTATGTATTATACCTTTAAAAAATTGAAGTGGCCAATCTTACTCCATGTAATAAGTTTCTGCATTGGCTTTATTATATACAAATGGAGTTTGTGTGTAAGCGTGCATGTGTGTGTGTGTGTGTGTGTGTGTTTGTGTGTGTGTACATGCATGCATGTATGAGAAGAAAGGTAGTATTCTCTATTACTCTATTCATAACTTAACTTAGAATCTAAGAAGATAAATGAGAATCTCAGTTTTTGAGGATAGTATGAGAAACATTCAGTGCAAGAGTTACAGATTACATACAGCATAAATCTGACCTAAGGGCACAAGATTTTTAATGTGACTGAGAGATTATTCCTGTATGTCTAAGCCTTCATCAGTGTACAGAAAGATCATTTTATCCTTTGAGTCTCTGTCCTTTCTGATTATGTCTTCTACCCAATTGAATGAAGTATACACTGAACAATACAAATTTACATCAAACATCTTGTACTTTCTATACTTTCTGAGAGGATGTTTAAATATTTGAATTATCAAAATTCATCCAGGGTTTTGACATTTATACTTTGACTCAGCATCTCTAAACTATTTTAGAATAACCTTTAGCCTTTAATTTGTTTTAGCCCTTTATTTATTTATTTATTTATTTATTTATTTATTTATTTATCTGCTTGTTTGTTTGTTTGTTTGTTTGTTTGTTTGTTTTTAAAGCACTGTTTTCAAGATACTCACCATAGGTATACACAGACCATTTGTTTTATGGAATTTTCCTTTTCAATGGCTTGTAAATGCCCAGTTTCTAAATAGCTACTCTAAAAACTTAAAAATCTACTATATAATATTTCTAAAATCTTCTTCCAGCTGCTTCTTAGGAGATGGTCCATGTTTCCAGCTTGTCTAAAGCAAGAGGTCAGGACAGAATTTCCACACAGACCAAGTTCTGAATTCACAATGAATTCATCCTTTTCCCTTGAAAGGGTCACATACATTTTTCTCTAGAATACATACTACAGAAAAAAGGACAAGATTGTTTCTATAATTCACAGGTGGCATCTGTATATGAAAATACAGGTGACTGTCAGTGGGCTCATGAAGAACTTGCCAAACAAAAGTCAATCAATGTGGCTTTTTATCTTTGCATGCTTTGCTCACCTTTCTTGAAGGCTCATAGCTAATCCTCAAGTAAGTTCAAAGACCTGCATGTGTTAGCAATGACTGCCATTAATAAAATAAATGGCATCTAATGGAGAATAGCACAGAGTATTTATCCTAATCATCATAGCTGTATTTCAGAAACTAGTACATGGAGGTGTGAGGAAAATTTTAGATACTCAGAGAGCTCTGGAGATTCCTCCAGAGTATAGCTGAAGATCCTCATACTGTCTTCTTAGGGAAAAAATAATTAACTGACCTTGGGGACCAAGCTTGCTTCTTAGAAGTTAAATTTCATTTTTAGTGTATGAATGAAAACACAAAAGTCATATATATTAATGAGGTGCTATGCAATAATTCTATACATAATGTACATTGTAAAATGTTCAAGTTATATTAAGTATGTCTATCTTCTCAAGCACTATTTATTTACAATTTAAAAGAAACTTTCAAAATCCTTCTTTTTAGCTTTTTTTTCATTTCTTCCAGCCTATACACAGAGTATATTATATTATTTCTATCTCTAGTAACCCTTTTATCCAATAACACATCTTAGATTCTTATTCCTAGCTAACTGTAACTGTCCAAAATATCTCTTGATCACTTATTATTCTTTAGTAGCTGTCCATTCTACTACTCTTGTTTCTATAGTGAAATGTTCAACAAATACAACTAAAACATTAGATAGTTAATTTGGACAACAATTTCATGTTATAATATATCATTACAGGGAACTCAAGGTAGAAGGAACCTGTAGCAGCCTCTCATATCAAAAACCACAATCAAGAGCATAGAACAATGAACTGTGTGCAAAATGCTCAGTTTAGTCTCTACACTCATAAAAATCGAGAATTAAGGCTCTTCCCTATTTTATCTTCTATTAGTTTCAGTGCTTCTGTTTTTGTGTGGAAGTCCATAATGTACTTCACCTTGAGCATTGTACAAGGAGATAAGAAAGGATCGGTGTGCACTCTTCTACAAGCTGAATGCCAGTTGAACCAGCACCATTTGTTGAAAAGGCTCTCTTTTTTCCACTGGATGAGTTTAGACCCTCTGTCAAAAATCAAGTGACCACAGTTGTGTATGTACATTTCTTGATCTTCAATCATACTCTACTTATGTATCTGCCTGTCTCTGTATCAACACCATAAAATTTTTGTCACCATTGATCTGTAATACAGCTTGAGGTCATAGATGTTGTTTCCTTAGAAGTTCTGTTATTGTTGAGAATAGTTTTCCCTATCTAGGTTTTATGATATTCCAAATTAAGTTGATTTTTCTAACTCTATGAAGAATTGAGTTGGAATTTTGATGGGGATTTCATTGAATCTGTAGATTTCTTTTGGCAAGATTTCCATTTTTTTACTATATTAATCCTGCCAATCCATGAGCATGGGAAATCTTTCCAACTTCTGAGATTTTCACTTCTTTCTTCAAAGACTTGAAGTTCTTCTCATAGGGATCTTTAACTAACTTTAGAGTCACAAAAATGTATTTTATATTATTTGTGACTATTGTGAAGGGTCTGTTTCCCTAATTTTTTTCTCAGCCTGTTTATCCTTGAACACATGGGCACAGGGAGAAAATTCCAGGACAGAACACTAATGGCTTATGCTTTAAGATCAACAATAGACAAAAGAGACCTCATAATACTGCAAATCTTCTGTAAGGCAAATGATACTCCCAATAGGACAAAACATCAACAACTAGATTGGAAAAGATATTTTCCAACCCTATATCCAAAAGACTACTCATATTCACTATATACAAAGTACTCAAGAAGTTGGACTTCAGAGAATCAAATAACCCTATTAAAAACATGTAACAGACCTAAATAGAATTCCCAATTGAGGAAATTTCAATGGCTGAGAAGCACCTAAATAATTGGTCATCATTCTTAGTCATCAAGAAACTTCAAATCACAATGACCCTGAAAGTCAACCTCACACAAGTCAGAACAACTAAGTACAAAAAATTCAGGTGACAGCAGACTCTGGTTAGGATGTGGAGAAAGAGGAACAGTCTACCATGGCTGGTAGGATTGCAGGCTGGTACAACCACTCTGGAAATCTGTCTGGGCAATCCTAAAACTGGACATCGTACTACCTGAATATCCAGCTATACCACTCCTGGTCATATATCCAGAAGATGCTCCAAATTATAATAAGGACACATGTTCCACTATATTCATAGCAGCCATATTTATAATAGGCAGAACCTGGAAAGAACCTAGATTTTCCTCAACAGAGAAATGGGTACAGAAAATGTGGTACATTTACACAATGGAGTACTACTCAGCTATTTAAAATGATGCTGCATGAAATTCACAGGCAAATAGATTGACCTAGAAAATATCCTGAGTGTGGCAACCCAGTCACAAAAGAACACACATGGTATGCACTCACGGATAAGTTAAAATTAACCCAAAAGCTCAGAATACCCAAGATAAAATTCATAGACCATATAAAGCTCAGGAAGAAGACCAGAGTGTGGAAGCTTCAGTGCTTCTTAAAAGGGAGAACAAAATATTCACAGGAGGAAATATGAAGACAAAGTGTGGAACATAGACCAAAGGAAAGGCCATCCAGAGACGGTCCCACCTGGGTATCTATCCCATACTCAGATACCAAACCCAGACACTATTGCAGATGCCAAGAAGTGCTTGCTGACATGATCCTAATATAGCTGTCTCCTTATAGGCTCTGTCAGAGCCTGACAAATACAGAGGCAGATGCTCACAGGCAACCACTGGACTGATCACAGGGACCCCAATGGGGGAGTTAGAGAAAGAACTGAAGGAGCTAAAGGGGTTTGCAACACTATAGGAAGAACAACAAAATCAACCATCCAGACCCCCACACACACTCAAAGCTTCCAAGGACTATATTCCCAGCCAAAGAGTACACAGGGAGAGACCCATGGATCCAATCACATATGTAGCAGAGGATGGTCTTGTAGGGCATCAATGGGAGGAAAGGTCCTTGGTTCTGTGAAGGCTCAATGCTCTAGTGTAGGGAATGTCAGGGCATGGAGGAAGGAGTAGGTAGATGGTTGGGGGAATACCCTGATAGAAGCAGAGGGAGTGGGAATGGATATGGGGTTTCCAGGGCAGAGAAACCATTAAATGGAATAACATTTGAAATATAAATAAAGAAAACAGCCAATAAATAATTTAAGTATTAAATACAAAAATATTCAGGATTCCCCACCCAAGAAAAGTTGCCATTCAATATGTAGATCTTCGAATAAGTCAAGACAATCCTCCAAAATTAAAGGTCAGCCTAACCTAGACTATCCCACACTAGACTCACGCTAGAGGGAACCTGGGCACAATAAAAGAAAATGCAAAATGCAAAAAGATCCTAACTCAAAACATCCAGGAAATCCAGGACACAATGAGAAGACCAAATCTACGGATAATAGGAATAGATGAAAAAGAAGATTTTCAACTTAAAGTGCCAGCAAATATCTTCAACAAAATAATAGAAAAAAACTTCCCAAACCTAAAGAAAGAGATGCCCGGCTGCGCGGGCTCTCGGCAGTGGAGGCAGCGGCAGCGGGGGCAGCATCCTCTCTACCTCCGCTTCCCTTTGGCCTCTTTCTCTTTCCACTCCTTCTTTCCCTGGTATCTCCTGTCGCCCTGTCTCCCCGGCTCCTCCCACGGAGAAGCTCTAGCTCTGCGAGTGAGCTGTGACCGCGGGTGCGTCCACTTTCGGCACCCAGATTTATATTGATCTGAACCAACCTATATTGTGACTGCTCGCAAGAATTAAGCATAAGACACACAGAGGATACTTTAAAAGGCTGACACACCGCCATCTTTCCTCTGAGCCCAGCGGACACACCTAGGGCCTGCCCTGTGCTTCACATACCCCAGGACTTTAAGATCACATCGGGTTTACCCATGAGTGGAGTGCAGCAGAGGTTGGGGAGCAGTGGGCCAGCAGTTGCCTGCAGGGGCAGGATCTGAGAATTCCGCCCCACCGGAGGCTGGGCCCTTCCCAGCCAGAGCACTACCCACCCTGCCATCTCTCCTCTGAACCCAGCGGTCGCACCTAGGGCCTGCCCTGTACTTCGCATACCCCAGGACTTTAAGATCGCATCAGGGTTAAGCGTGAGTGGAGTGCAGAGGTGGTGTAGGGAGCAGTGGGCCAGCAGTTGCCTGCAGGGGCGGGATCTGAGAACTCCGCCCCACCAGGGGCTGGGCCCCTCCCAGCCAGAGCACCACCCACCCCGCCATCTTTCCTCTGAGCCCTGCGGACACACCTAGGGCCTGACCTGTGCTTTGCATACCCCAGGACTTTACAATCACATCCGGGTTACGCGTGAGTGGAGTGCAGCGGTGGTTTGGGGAGCAGTGGGCCAGCAGTTGCCTGCAAGGGCGGGATCTGAGAACTCCGCCCCACCGGAGGCTGGGCCCCTCCCAGCCAGTGCACCACTCACCCAGCCATCTTTCCTCTGAGCTCAGTGGACACACCTAGGGCCTGCCCTGTGCTTCGCATACCCCAGGACTGTAAGATTGCATCGGGGTTACTCGTGAGCAGAGTGCAGTGGTGGTTCTAGGAGCAGTGGGTCAGCAGTTGCCCACAGAACAGTGGGTCCTTTCTGGTCTGCACCATCGCCAGGTCTCCTCAGGAAGAGATGTCAGGAGGCAAGCGTAAGAACAGAAGCAACAGAATCCAAGGGTACTTGGCATCACCAGATCCAAACTCACCCACCACATCAAGTCCTAGATACAACAGCACACCAGAAAAGCAGGACATGGATATAAAGTCACTGGTCATGATGATGATGGAGGACTATAAGAAGGAAATACAGGAAAACTCAGATAAACAACTAGAAGCATATAAAGAGGAAAAACTTAGAGAGTTACAGGAAAACACTGATAAAAAACTAGAAGCAT
>CACVCL010030877.1:0-40697 GCA_902729485.2 Mus minutoides
TATATATATATATATATATATATATATATATATATATATATATATATATTTTACACACACACACACACACACACATGTATGCATATACACACACACAGAGTCACACATTCATCAGAGGTAAGAAAGGGATTTGCACATGTCCCAGAATCAATCATTCTATTGCAGCGTCTTTTTGTGCTCTGAGCCAACACAAAGCTGACCTCCCCATACAAGTTGCTAGCAGGTAGTAACAGAATTAGAATCCCTCATTTTTTCTGTTCTAGGAGAGCTAAGATATTCATTCCTCTTAAGGATTGCCCTATTCCCGAGTCATCCCAATGAGCATGCAGAAGACTTTACATGCGTCCACATTATAAAAGCCCTTGATAAAACCACTGCCATCACATTGGAGTTCAAAAGAGGAACCCATTCACTCACACTGGGGCTGGCTCTGACACACCATAGCTATATTGCCTTAGAGCCACAGATCCTTGTCACCTCCCTCTTGGTGAGTATTCATATTCTGAGACAATATTTGAGAGAGAAGTGGTTTTCCACAGTCGTGGCACCTGTAGAAGGCAAGATTTAAGTGCCAATAGACACACTGAGTCTCACTCAGAAATCATCTTGCTAAGGCAGGCTTACCTGTCACCTTCCATTAATTAATCATTGTAAATATGTAGAATCCTATAAGTATAAAGGATTTTCAATCATGAGCTCTGGTTACTTATGGGTCACAGGGTAGAGGCAAGTTGGGATGTGGAGGTCATTTCTAAGCTCTGTGGTCAAACATGGTTGATTATGCTGAACTTTTTCCTTACCTGCTTGTTCCATGCCTTGTCATGTTTCTTCTCATTTTTCCTTTTCCCTCCATCCCTTCCCTGATTTTGGTGGAGTTTCCATCCTCTTTATGTGGTTTCTTGACATAGCAATATCAGCATTGCCATCATCTCTGACTATATTGGAGATGCAAGTACATAAGGATCTGCATAGGAGCAAGGAATGCAACTTCTGGGGCCAAGGCTTGTAGTTTGTGGTTTGACAAATACTCTAGACAATTCAGATACACACGAACACACAAGGACTCACTCACGACCCCCAAAGCCTTATTACCGAGCAAATGTGAGTAACAGTGCGTGCTTCACAATTTCATTGATCAATAAATAAAATGATATAGAGGAAGTATACTAAAGTTCTTAGCCCATAAACGATGCTAAAAACGGTAGATTTTAGTAGCAGGCAGAAGAGATAGTAATAAATGGGAGTATTAAAAACATAGCTCACAAAACTACTGAAACTCCCTGTATACTGTGCATGTAAGAAAATACTATCTCACATTTCTGCATTCTCCAGACCTGCCTTATATGTCTATTGCTCAAAGGCCCTGATGCCAGATAAAAGTTAGAATTTCTCTCTCAAGGCTCTTCCTTCTTATCTCTACATGGGTGTCAGCATTCATTGGCTTGGTCAAGACCCACAAGATCCTTATGGTTACTTCGGTTTTTAAAAGTGTAATGATTAGGCAAGCAAAGCCTGGCTAGAAATAAACACAATTACCATAACCAACTTCATACACTACATCAGAGATAAAAATTCATATGCACCAGGTCAGATAGTTCTTGGCAGCTTCAAAGGAAAGAAAGGGAAAGACCATAAAACAAACAAACAAACCTGTTAAGGTAGGAACCAGGATGGAGAGAGAATGAGTTTGGAAAAAGTTGACAGGACACACAACTAGATATTAAAGTACAAATATTAAATATTCTGAGTTCCTTCATGTCACTCACCTATACATTTCATGTCTACTTGGTCTTCAAATGCCTGGCAGTTTTCAAAAGGTTTAAGTAATCTCTACTATTATGAGGATTTCACAAAAGTCCAAAGACGAAGAAAAAAAATTTTTTTGATTTTTTTTATTAGATAGTTTCTTCATTTACATTTCAAATGCTATCCTTAACGTTTTCTAAACCCTCCCCCTGTCCTGCTCCCCTACCCACCCACTCTCACTTCTTGGTCCTGGTGTCCCCTTGTATTGGGGCATATAAAGTTTGCAATACCAAGGGGCCTCTCTTCTCAATGATGGCTGACTAGGCCATCTTCTGCTACATATACAGCTAGAGACACGAGCTCTGGGGGTTCTGGTGAGTTCATATTGTTGTTCCTCTTACAGGGTTGCAGATCCCTTAAGCTCCTTGGGTACTTTCTCTAGCTTCTCTATTAGGGGCCCTGTGTTCCATCCTATAGATGACTGTGAGCATCCACTTCTATATTTGCCAGGCACTGGCATAGCCTCTCTCGAGATAGCTATATCAGAGTCCCTTCAGCAAACTCTTGCTGGCATATACTATAGTGTCTGCATTTGGTGGCTGATTATGGGATGGGTCCCCGAGTGGGGTAGTCTCTGGATAGTCCATCCTTTAGCCTTAGCTCCAAACTTTGTCTCTGTAACTCCTTTCATGGGTATTTTGTTCCCTATTCTAAGGAGGAATGAAGTATCCACACTTTGGTCTTCCTTCTTCTTGATTTTCTTGTGTTTTGCAAACTCTATCTTGGGTATTCTAAGATTCTCTGCTAATATCCACTTATCAGTGAGTGCATATCAAGTCACTTCTTTTGTGATTGGGTTACCTCACTAAGGATGATATCCTCCAGATATATTCATTTGCCCAAGAATTTCATAAATTCATTGTTTTTAATAACTGAGTAGTACTCCACTGTGTAAATGTACCATATTTTCTGTATCCATTCCTCTGTTGAGGGACATCTTAGTTCTTTCCAGCTTCTGGCTATTATAAATAAGGCTGCTATGAACATAGTGGAGCATGTGGAGAAGAAAATGTTATACTTCCTTATTGAATAGAGAGCAAAGCATGGTCATATAACTTAACCACAGCTGCGCAGCCAATAACAAGACTCAGATGCATATATTTTTTTCTGTGAGGAATTTCTTCTGAACTCAGCTCCTGGACCATCCAAATTTTAGTCTGATTAGATCTTTTAGCATCAAAGTTAAAATCCTACCTCCTTAATCCCCCAATGTCTCTTTAAAAGACCAAGTCCTTCCTGTGAATGTGTGGAAGTTCCCTTCATCCTGTGCATTAATTTTTTCATCATTGCAGATAATGTATGCAGGCTGCTGTTTTATTTAGTGAGGCTCGGCAGAACTGACATAGTATAAGGCATTCATATTGCACATATAATAGGCAATAATTGTGTCACATTGTGTGTAACTGTAGTGATGGTATGTGCTGTAAGAGCGATTGGCAAGGAGGCACAATTGAGTCCTGCTTTGAGTTGGGAGGCTGGGAGCTCTCACTGGAGAAAGAACATTCTGGATTAGATTTGAGGAACAATTTGAAACCAAAGGTGCAATAGAGAAACCTAAAGAAATTTAGTGAGTATACCAACCAAGGTTCCTTGGAAGATGGAAACAAAGACAACATAAATATGAATGTGTATGTATGGGTACAGGATGGGACATTAGGTTGACTTTCACAGTCAGAGGCTGGATAGACCCATAGTGCTCATCTGTACTCTGAAGAGCTGGAGAATGCAATGTGCTCAGCCCCAAAAGCTGGAAGCCTCAAGTCAAGGCTGTAGCCTCAGTCAAGCTGCAGGCCTGACAGTCTCCTGGAATGTCACCAATGTGACTCATTGTTGAAATACTAAAGAAACTGGAGTCCACAGGTAAAGTCATAAGCAAGAGACATCTGTGCTCAAAACAATCAAGCTTTAACGTATGAGCAGGTTTCCTCCTTCTGCTTTTCTCTGTTTAGGACCCCAGACTTCTAGATCACACCACCCATATTCAGGACTTTGTCTAAAAAAAAAAAAGCACTCTGATAGGTACATCTAGATGTATACTCTACTAACTTCCAATCCAGTTATCAGTCAAGATTAGACATCACAGTGGGACTGGAGAGTAATGAGTAAGGGAAGTATATAAGCCAGAAACTCAGAGGGTTCATTAAATCATGCAGTGGGGAGCTACCGAAGATCCTTAAGTAGCGATGTAGCAGAATAAGATCTGTGCTTTAACAAAGTCCCACTGCCTAGAGTGTAGAGAATATGTCAGAGGAAGCAGGAAGGACACTGGGGATACCAGCTGAGAGGTGATTGAAGAAGTACAAGCAAGAAGCTAAAATTGGAGGCAGAATAGGAGGGAATTAGATGATATGAAGGCACACTTTGTGGTTGAATATGGAGCTGTCGACAATGGCCTTCATACAGGACAGAAGGAAAATAAACACTGTATCATGCATTCTGTGAGCTAGTGCAGAGATGTATGGGGTGCCTCGTGTTGAAAACATGAGAGAAAAGACATTTTGCTGGTTCCTTCCCAACCCTGCCATCTCTCATTTCAGTTGTTTAAGGATTTTTTTTTCTATCTTCTAGCATCCTAAAGGGCAGAATCGAGACGGGTTGTATATATCACTTCTCTGTCCACCTAAATGCCTCTATTAGTACAGCGACCACAGTAAGAGCTCAAGCAATATGTATCATTTGGTTGGTTCAATAAATGAGTCCTAGTACTGTTCAGCCCGAGGCTTGGGAAGTGGTAAATGCTTAGTAAATGTTAACTACTATTATCCCACAATTACAAAATGTCTTTTGCAAACTGACCTTGTGTCTCTCCCCAACACTCCCATAAAGATTAAACGCAAGACTGTCCATTGTATAGCCAAATCCCTGGGACCTAACACATTTACAGTCTAACAAAACACTGAAACTCCTAATTAAAAAATAATAAGCCCGCCTATTATGGTGACACAAGCGTGACGGGGCAGTTGCATGTGCCACAGCTGTTACCCGGCTCGCCAGGCTTTCCCTTAGAGCTTTCA
Source organism: Mus minutoides (assembly GCA_902729485.2). NCBI lineage: Eukaryota > Metazoa > Chordata > Mammalia > Rodentia > Muridae > Mus > Mus minutoides. The sequence goes on from CACVCL010030877.1 coordinate 4,821, forward strand.
ATTAAAAGCAACAGTGAGCTCACTTCTCATGCCATATGCAGAATCTGAAAGCCTTTTCTTCTTCCTTTGTAAAGTGTTCAATGAAAGAGAGGGCAAAGAAGAGTGTGAGAGACACTTGCACCACACATACACAAGTGTTTTAATTCCACCCCCTGTCCACCTTGGCCCCTGACCCACTCTATGACCTTGAACAATGAAATGGACATTCTTGTCTTTTAGCATAGTTTTGTTTTGAAGAGGAAAAGGTTGCTGCTTGATAGCAAGTAGGCCTACAGTAGTTAACAGATTCCCCCAAACACTTCTAAAAACATCACTGAATATAATTGTCATGTTCATGCTAATAATGAAGTAAAGTAAATGTCATGGTAAGTTAATAAACTTAATTGTACCACCTTACCAATCACTTTCAAGTTTTCTTTTTTTTTTTTGGACATTCTTCTCTTAACAATGCAAGCAAAAACTCTTTAAATGCAGGGTAACAGTTACTCCAGAAAAAAGGCTAATAGTGTACTATGGGCATCCTTCTGAATGGAGTGAGTCACTAAAGTATGGTTTGTGCAGTCTGGGACTTGCTGACTATAGAGATACCTCTGTAGCTTACACAGTGTCTAAATGTGCACTTGCAGATCTTTGAGGCTGTATCATAGAAGGACTGTGCACCATCTATCTGTGACTTTAGCAAACATGATAAAGAAATGATATTTTTTCCCCAACTCTGTGTCTGTGTCTGTGCAGTGTGACCTCTGTGAGGTCTCAGAAGTATGTGATTTCCTCAGTGACACACCTCTAGCACTGACTAAAGGACTCACTCCATAGTGAGTCCATATTGAAACACTGTTGAATGAAAGGTAGAGAAAGACGGATGTGAATGAAAAATCTCAGATCCACATGTACTGGTCATGTAGCTTTAACCAAAATACTGCTTTGGCTTGGTAGGTAAAAGATTTTGAGGATCAGATTAGGGAATATGTGTGAAAACCTTAGCTTCTTGAAAACCATGGGATAGACCAGCAGTACATTTAGGCTACCATTTGTTCACTATTTGAACTCAGTCAGTATGTATACACATGCCAAACACTGGCAGATTAACAGAGAGATACACTATGGCTTTTACCCTCATGGACAGTATATGACATTTGAAGACATAGGCACAGATAAAGTAACTTAGTTAGAACTTCCGGTAGGTCAGAGGAAAGACTCCCCACATTCTACACTTTGGAAGGCTCGCTCTGGTTCTTCTCTGTGTGTTTTTTCTCAAAGTCAGAGAGATATACATAACAATATTGAACTTCTAGTCCATATTCTGTGTATTCAGAATCCAAAACTTACTGGCCCACATAGTCCAGTACTTCTTCCAGGGTATCTTTGGTTATATATTTCCAACCACACGCCAAGACTTTCAAGTAACACATGAAATGTGGTCAAGAGCAAAGTTTTTTTGTGGAAGAAAGAAAACTTAGCCACAAAAATTGAATCTATACATTAGCAGGCAGAGGCAGGGGCACCTTGTGAGGATTCTAGAAGACAGTAACTCATGAGTTCCAAACCTGACACACTGTTAGCATTTAGTGGTAGAGGAACTAAAGATCTGCAGCCAAACTCTTGTCAAGTCCAGTCCAACATAGTGAAAATGTTCAATAACTTTCAAGAAGGGAGATATTCTGAGAGCTGTGATAAATTTAGACTCATGGGGATGAAAAAATGGACAATCCAAACCTGTAATCCAGCAAAATATATGAATCAGAATTTATACAGTGTGGAAAGAAGGGCAAAAGAAAAAAGTTTGCCTAGTTGATAAGTCAGTTGTGTGCAGAAATGCCCTCTTCACACTGCCCTCGATGTGAAGGAAAATCACATTGGAGTGAAGTTATATCTGTCTCCCAGTGCTGATGTCACAAATGGCCACAGTGATTTATGCAGTGATTTAACACAATACAATCCTTCCACAGTTCTGGAGGGCAGGTTTAAAATGAATCTTACACAGCTAGAATCACAACATCAACAGAGTTGATTCTTCATAAGGGCTCTGAGGAAAAATGTAAACCTTGCCTCTTTCAGGGGCTTCTAGAATCTTCCAGAATTTTCTAGGTTTTGGCAACATCATCACAGTCTTCACTTGCTCCATCACAAAGTAGTATTTGTTCCTCTACCCTCCTCTAATCATGCTGTATTTGGTCCGCCTGGTATGACCTCTCACTGGATAATATGCACAAAAATCTCCTTGTTAGGTAATGCATTCAGTTTTGATACATAAGGATATGAGCATATTGGACATTATTCAGATTATCACATTTTCTCATCTTCAAACACTAAACCAGGAAATGTGCATTCTCTTTAAGAGAGAAGCTTCAATCTCTCATTTATAAGTGTAGTCTTGGAGGTGAAAAGTGTGCCAATAACTGTGGATGCTAGTCATTGTGGGGAAAGGCACATTGACTCTGAGAGCACAGTGAATATTCACAAAGTCTGAACGCAACCTCACAGAAGGGAATCACGGCTCAGTATTATAAGATATTCCAGTTTTGAAAGTAAAGTTGGAAATGTGAGTCGTTATAAGCAGCCTCCCAATATTTGAATGTTGATTACATGTTTCTTTTTTGAAATTGGTAAGTAAAACCACCCTCCCAAAAGTAAATTCTTTTTAATGGATTTTGTTCACTCAACACAAGCTTAAAAGACCTAATGTGACCAGGCAAAAAAGACCCATCAAGTTTTCAAGTAGAAAAAAAAATGGCTCTACACTTTAATAAGTTCCTGGCAAAATACCATGAATCTGGACTGAGAACTCAGGTTAAAGAGACCATTCTAATACTCCAGGTACAGAAAGCTGAGCATTCAAACTGTGCCAGTCACCACTGAGATTGAGATGAGACAAGGGGCACAAGGCATGGGAAGGATTAACAAGGTACAATTGGCATGGTTGAAGAGCTGACTGGGCAGAAAGCAAAAGAAAGACATGAACTGAAAATAACTTCAGGGCTCACAGCCCAGAAGAGGGGATAACTTGATTCCCCTTTCATTCTCTCTCGGGCAGCACACTGGGATGCTTTTCAAGGAGAGCATTTGTATGAGAGCAGAAATATGGTCTGGCCAGGAAACTGAATCCTGTTTTAGCCCAAGCACCCTTTACCATCTTGGGGTTCTTGAAGCACAAGGAAGTATGTGATAAGACATGATAGGACAAAACAGTCCTTTTATGTCACTGGGAGCTTCGACCTCCCAGTCTATGTGGCAGAGTTTAGAGAGTCAGGTCAGATCGCACTGATCGCTTGCTGTTCCTACACTGCTGATTCAAGTTCAATAGCTTTGAATCTAAGCAAACAATAAGCCTAGTCTATTACTGTGCAGTGTGCAAAGAAAGATAAATGATAGATAGATAGATAGATAGATAGATAGATAGATAGATAGATAGATAGATATGGTGGAGATAGATGGATAGATAGATATACGTAGGTAGATATAGATACATAGATGATATAGGTAAATAGAAGACAATAGCTAGATATAGATGATAGAGATAGGTAGATGATAGATAGATAGATGATAGATAGATGATAGATAGAAGATAGATAGATAGATGATAGATAGATAGATAGATAGACAGATAGAGGTAAATAGAAGGTGATAGCTAGATATAGATGGTAGAGATAGATAGATGATAGATAGATAGATAGATAGGTGAATATGATGATAGATGGATAGGTGTATTGAAGATAGATAGATGATCAATACAGAGAGACAGAGAACCAAAAGGCCATATCATCAGTGCCAGAGGGAAAGGAGCAAGTCAGGGGATGCTTGGTACAGTCAAGGAACTTTGTTTCTCATTTCTGGCTTATGGCTGATTCTGTCATATGCCTTAGGGAAGGAAACAGAAAAGATTGGGAGGAAAAGAATGCATCACACACGTGCAACTGCCACCACCACTTTTAAATTGAAAATGCTTTCTTATTTATATCACTTGTGTTTAGTGGATAAAATTCTTTTTTGAAGAATTTATTTTTTGAAGGGTGGATTTACTTACCAATTAAAACCTCAAACCATGGAATTGATATTCAAACATTGGAAGGCTGGCTACTCACAAGGATAAATATTTCCAATTTTACTTTAAATACTAGAATATTTACTTACTAAACAGCAAGTAACAAAACATAATATTCAAAGTACTCCCACGAAATAAAGAAAGGCATATAGGGTAGATAGACAGCAGAGAAGCCTTCAAGTGCTCCCTGGACGCCAGAATTTACCTGTCAAATACTAGGAACAGAGTGAGGTTCTCGCCTTCAGGTTAACATTACAAGTAAAATTTCCTCAGGATTTTATAGCATCCACTAGTAAAGTACAAGTCAGCATTCGAACAGGATTTCTTCTGAGATGGGCCAGTGCAGTGTGCACATTCAAACTGGATTTTGAAGGATGTATTGAAATCCTCTGTTCTGCAGTCAGACAGTACAGTGTGAATACACAAACTGGATCTTGAAGAATGTACTGAAATCCTCTATGGTGTGTATAGCACATGAGATGCAAAGAAAATGGGATGTGTGTAGGACAGAGTGCATGACCAGAGTTAGAGCTGAGCTGTGACTGAAGAGGTGGGCTGGAGGCTGCTAGTGCTGGACGTGTACAGCTGCTATAGATGAGTTCACCTGTTACAGCTGCTATAGATGAGGTCACCTGTTACAGCTGCTATAGATGAGGTCACCTGTTACAGCTGCTATAGATGAGGTCCCCTGTTACAGCTGCTATAGATGAGTTCACCTGTTACAGCTGCTATAGATGAGTTCACCTGTTACAGCTGCTATAGATGAGGTCACCTGGCCATATTTTGTTTAATTTGTTCTTTGTCAGTTCCGTACATGCGACTGTATGACTTGTGTGTGATTCTCATCCCCACAGTCTCTGAGACTCCCATGTCTACCTTTTCTCTTTCCTGACAACTCTTTCACGCATTCACATCTTTTTGTTTTGTTTGGGCCTCTTTGGCTTTCACCAGAGCTCTCTCGAGGGCTGTGGAGTTTGAACTATCCACTGGAGTCCGGCAGGTTAATCCATGAATATACACAGTTGAAGACAATGACTACCCTCTCAGAGACTGTCAGTAGTCAATAGTTCACCAGTGCAGAACCGATTCCCATGATTCCCTTCCACAACCATGATTCTGTTGATAGGGCCTGTGTCCTATAAGACCAGTATTCATAACTGCTTGAGCTCATGAGCACATTGGTTTGCTGCCTTTCTCCTTCTTTTAGCTCTTTCTGAGCCTTTGGGGAGATGTGGCTGTAAATTGCTTGCTTAGGCCTGATCCTTCAGTTGTCACTATCAGCATCACAAGCAGCCATAGGCCTCTGAATTCACACGACCTTGTTTTTAGATAAACATACAGATAACTTTCAGAAATGAGGGGTGGGGTGGATACTTACAGCTTTCCAACCAACATGATTTTTAAGTAAATGCCCTTCGTGCTGGTGCACCTAGAGTTTCTAAATGAGATATTGTTTTCTCAGTCAAATTGGCAGTCTCTAAAGGATACCCTGACTTGGCTCAGGAAGGACACATATCCCCTAAAAACACAGGTCACATTTTTTCTTGAGGCTGCCTTCATGAGGTAGGGTGAAGAGTTTTCTGCTGCCCCAGAGAGATGATTCACTGTACCTATCTGTATCAGAGTCTGGGGTTAGACTCTAAAGGGTCATGTAGAATAGATGCTACACAGGCTTGGGACTTCTTTGTCCCAAGTCTTTAGAATCTGCCACATTGTTTGAAGCTTTTCCCCTAGAGCATCATCGCACACATAACAAAGCTCTTGAGCCCTCTCTCAGAGAAACAACAATGAACATCACAATGAACAGGGACCCTCCAGGGCCCGGGCTTTCAAAGCAAATGCCCTTGAAATGTATATTTATGTCCTGGTTTTGTTTTGCTTCTGCTTCTGCTTCTTCAGAAGGGAAAGGCTGAATGTGCTGTGTAACCAAGTAACAAAACCAGAGATATAAAAGCAATAAGGAAGAAAAGGAGGGTAGGTGAGAACTGGCCTGCAGAGAGAAGGAGAGAAGAAATTAAGGTGAGCCAGTAGTGACTTTTACATAATGCTTGGAGTTTCAGAAACTGCTTTCCTTGGCACTATTTTCCTTGGTCTTTGTGTACTTACAACATAGAAGTTCTGGAGTTTGCAGGCAAAGTAACTGAGATCCACACAAGGATGAGCTCTTGCCTCAGACTTCATAGCTATTAAGTGACAGACCCAGGATTTAAGTCCAGGCTGTTCCTCATTTACATATTATATGTCAAGGCCTTTGATTCCCTGTTTAATGCAATACTCTGAAATCATCTATGCTCACCACGAGCTCCCAGACAGCTGAGAGACTGGAGTGGAAATCAGGCTGATTTTACACAATAAGCAAGCATCCTTGTCATGCCTAGCAAATAGCAGTACTCAACAAATGCAGACTGAACAACTGAACACAGCAGCGGATGATGAATGCATAGAAACATGGGATTCTCTAGAATACCTGATGGGGCATGCCTTCCACAATGCTCTTCATACTATAACTCTAGCTGAACATCTCGGTACCTTCCACCCTTTGTCTCACAGTGTGGTTTGGATTAGGACCTGACCTGTCTCTGTACACACGGAGATGGCAAGCCCTAGAGGAGCCACCACCCCTGTCTCCCTCTGTCTCCTATGTCCTGCACTTTTAAGCAGTACTAGCAATAACACTATGAGTCATCTTTTCTAAGCCTATAACCTTATCAAGTTGAAACCAGGATGACACTTGCAAACTGTCCCTCGACTGCTTGGCTGTTTAGCTTCACTATCTGCTGGACACACATACTAAGACCCTAAAGAGTGACTGGGGATTGTCATGGATGGCTTGTTACAGTGTGGGAATGAACAGTGCAGTCAGGAATCCCAGCTCTGTGTCCTCTGTCTGCTCACCCTTGAACGAGTTACTTAGAATTTTTTATCTCGGTTTTATCATCTATAAAATGCAAATGTGATAGTTCCTACAGTCTCACTGCTGGATTGTTGAGAGGCACAGACGAGGCAACACACGCAAAGCTCTTTGCTTCAGTGCCAGGAATACAGCAAGACTTAAGTAAATGTGGGCTAAATGGCTCCTTTTCTCAGGTGCCTTACTCTTGCAGCAAACACTCTAAGGCCGTGTGCACAGGATGTTTTGCTAGAAACAGCATCACTTTTTTTTTTAACTTTTATTAGATATTTTCTTCATTTACATTTCAAGTGTTATCCAGAAAGTTCCCTATACCCTCCCCGCTCCCGGCCCTGCTCCCCTACCCATCCGCTCCCACTTCTTGGCCCCGGCGTTCCCCTGTATTGGGGCATATAAAGTGTGCATGACCAAGGGGCCTCTCTTCCCACTGATGGCCAGCTAGGCCATCCTCTTCTATATATGCAGCTAGAGACATGAGCTCAGGGGGTACTAGTTAGTTCATGGTTATTTTTCCACCTAGAGGGTTGAAGACCCCTTCAGCTCCTTGGGTACTTTCTCTAGCTCCTTCTTCCTTGGGAACCCTGTGTTCCATCTAATAGCTGACTGTGAGCTTCCACCTCCATGTTTGCCAGGCATTGGTATATTTTCCCCCNCTATATATGCAGCTAGAGACATGAGCTCAGGGGGTACTAGTTAGTTCATGGTTATTTTTCCACCTAGAGGGTTGAAGACCCCTTCAGCTCCTTGGGTACTTTCTCTAGCTCCTTCTTCCTTGGGAACCCTGTGTTCCATCTAATAGCTGACTGTGAGCTTCCACCTCCATGTTTGCCAGGCATTGGTATATTTTCCCCCCGAGACAGCTATATCCGGGCCCTTTCAGCACTATCTTGCTGGCATATGCTATAGTGTCTATGTTTGGTGGCTGATTGTGGGATGGATCCATGGCAGCCGCAGTCATTGGGTCCATCCTTTGGAATCAGCTTCACACATGATCTCTTTAACTCTTTCAATGTGTGCTTTGTTCTTAATTCTAGGAAGGGGTGACGTGTCCACATTTTGATCTTCCTTCTTCTTGAGTTTCATGTGTTTAGTAAATTGTATCTTGGGTAGTCTAGGTTTCTGGGCTAATATCCACCTATCAGTGAGTACATGTTATGTGAGTTCTTTTGTGATTGGGTTACTTCACTCAGGATGATGGCCTCCAGATCCATCCATTTGCCTAGGAATTTCATATATTTATTGTTTTTAATAGCTGAGTAGTATTCCATTGTGTAAATATACCAAATTTTTTGTAACCATTCCTCTGTTGAGGGACATCTGGGTTCTTTCCAGTTTCTGACTATTATGAATAAGGCTGCTATGAACATAGTGGAACATGTGTCCTTGTTACCAGATGGAATATCTTCTGGATATATGCCCAGTAGAGGTATTGCAGGATCTTCCGGTAGTACTATGTCCAGTTTTCTGAGGAACCGCCAGACTGATTTCCAGAGTGATTGAACCAGCTCAGCATCACTTTTTATCCTTCCTTTATTTCCTTTTCTTTCTCTCTCTTGTCCCCTGCCATTCTTTCCTCTGTAAATTCTACAGGCTGTGTTATCCAAAATTTAGATTTAAATATTTATATGTCTACCAGCCCAAGCAGATACTCTCAAGTTCATGATACAGTAGTGCCTCCAAGATTCCCTGATGATTAAATAATGATTTTTTCTTGATTCTAAACTTAAACTTGCTCTTCTTAGACAGTATGAATATGAGAAATATAATCACCTCCTGCCCCCTCTCTCCACCTCCCCCTCTGTCTTCTTCTCTTTCTTTGACTCCTCTCCTCTAAGCAATATTCTCTAGGCCTGGCTTATTTCCAAATTTGCATCTCATCAAACAATTGGTGACTAACATATATCAGGAATTAATGATAAAGTATTCATAGCTCTCATAGTCTACTGAGAAATATGCAAATACTTTTGCTGGCGGGGGGGGGGAGCATCAATTGATTTCCTAGTCTGTTTTATTTTTACATTAATATAATTTTGTGGGAAACAGCAAGTTTTACAGTTCAGATGCAAAAATGTAGTTTAGATCATCGGATTCATAGTCAGAAGGGCATGGGTTTAAATTTACATCCTCAAAAAAAGTAAGTAATATTTTGATGGAAACAGCAGTCTAATTCTTAGATTTCTTATCTATCTATTATCTTAGGGACCAAAGGAGCTCACATATGTACAAATTGCAGGACTACTACAAAGGACCTGGATACCCAGTTACTATCACAAAGGTATAAATATAAACTTGAAAGAAAAAGTGCATTAAAAGATTACAATAGACATATATAGCAAATGCTATTCTCAAGAATAATTTCAAATACAATGACTAGAAGTTCTCTTGAGTGATAGAAATTGGGCAAGAATATCTTCTATAGAAACTTGGCAATTGAGGTGGGTGGATGTGATCCTAGGAGACTCCCACGCAAAAGAAGAATGCTGGAGAACAATGTAATTACCACCTTAACTGAGGGGCATCTCAGGTGCCCAGGCAAACACCTGAGGGGGAAAAAAAAAACAAAACAAAACACAACACAGTATTGCATCCATCAGCTCTTTATTGAATTCTTAGGGGACAGAAGTGAGTCACTAGAGAACCTATTTTTTTATTTTAGCAAAGTATAGAGCCACTCTGGAGTTAACTCAGAAGACTACAGAGAATTAGGCATGTGGCCCCTCAAAGGATGCTTTGTACTGTGTCTGAATGTCAAGAGCAGAACCAGAAACACATAGACCCTAGAAATTCAGGATAGAACTGGATGGTGAACAGAGTGTCAGTTTGAGGCATTAGTTTGGAGTTTGTTATTTTTGAGGCAGAGTCATACAGCCTGGGTTGATCTGCAACTTCCAATGTAGTCAAGGCTAGCCTTGAATTCCTGAGCCTCATTCTGCCTCTTTCTCAGAACACATGTGCCACCATGCCCAGATAGATTGGGACTGTTTAAAGCAGTTTTATTGAAATTAAATACAACAGACTGTATGTTTAAAGTATACAATCTGCTCTACTTTAACATCAAAAATTATACCCAGGAAGTCATCACCACAATGAACATAGCTTATATACTCATTACTCCTTTAGTCCTTGTGTCTCCATTCAGTGGCCCCCATGTTCCTCTGCCTGTCTTGCCCATGCTCTAAGGAATCATAGATGTCTAGTCCCCATGGATTAGTAAATGAAACCCTTCTGTTTGTTCTTTTACATTTAGTTATTTTGAAATTTCTCTATATTGATGTATATATGTGACAAATAGTAGAAAAGAAAATACTGAAGGCAGAGAAGTACAACAGGAGCAGGGGATAAGACAAGGACACAGGAAAGAGGAGAGATGGCTAGGAATGATCCACAAATAAACTCTGTGCCAAATACTTAAGGAAATCTGCTACATCATATCCTAATTTAAAAAATAAAAATTAAAACAAAACCAAGATGTTTTAACCTTAATTTTTTTCTTTTACCTGTGAGTAGTATTCCATTGTTTGGATATACTACCATATGTTTATTGATTTCCTTGTTGATGCAAATTTTGTTGACTGGTTCATATAAAAACATTGTAAACATTTTTGTTAATTTTTTTGTATGAATATAGACTGTCACCTTTCTTGGGCAAATACCTTGGGGAAAAACATCTAGAGTCAAATGATTTAAACTTAGGGGGGACTGCCAACCCATTTTCTAAAATGTTGGTAGCATATGATAGTTTCATTAGCAGGCTAAGAAAGTTTATGCATCTTCATTAACATTTAATAGGCTTGGTCACGTATACTTTAGACCTTACTACATATGGAAGATCATCTTGTGGTTTTGATTCCTACTGCTATTGAGTCATGACACTGGGTACCTTTCCTCTACCCACTTGTCACCTCTATATTTCACATGACAAGCATTATGTTGGGATTATTTCCCATACATTTATTTGACCTACTTATTCTTTCCTGAGTTTTAAGGGTTTAAAAAATATGCACTCTGATTATATCATTTGCCAAATATGCACTTACACATATTTTTCCCAGTTTTGCCTTTTCCTTTTGTTATTTTAGGAATCCATCAAGGAGCAGAATTTTTGGCACTAATGAAATTAGAATTCACATTTCTCCATTTATAAATGGTGATTTTTGTCTACCAGTGAGCTCTCTCTGCCTGATCAGAAGCTTTTGCTCTTACATGTCTCTCTACAGGATTGTTTTATATCTCACATTTATGTCTGGAACCCATGTTGAGTTTGATCTGATGTCAGGAATTTGAATCACCCAGCACTGCTTCTTGAAGAGCACCTCCTGTTTCCACTCTTTTATTTATACCATCATCTGAAATCAGTTTGCCAGATGTGCACAGAATGAATCCTAACTCCTCCATTCTACTATCTACATGGTAACACTGTCTGTCATCTGTAACTTAGTAATTAGTCCTAAAATGAATGCATATGATCCTCTTCTATTACCTTTCAACGGGATTCTGGCTATTACAAGTATAGCATTCCAATATGAAATGTACAATGATTGCATCAATTTCTACCAAAAAAAGCAGCTTACTGCTGATATTTGTATTGGTATTGTTTATACTATGTACATATATTAGATAATATTTACTTAGTAATATTCACCTATCCATAAACATGGTATACCTTTTGGTTTGTTTAACTGTTTAACATTACAACCTTTCTGTTCTTTATAGTTTTGAGAAATTTCTCTCTATTTATCCTTAAGTCAAATGCTTTGATATTACGATAAGTTATACATTTACGTTTGTGACTCATATTGTTAATTATTAATATATAAATATAATTGATTTTTATAAATACATATAATTTATGTATTATATTAAGTTACTAATATTTAAATACAACTGATAGTATATCTTTCAACTTTTACTAAATTCATTTAGTCAAATATATTTTTGCAGACCTCAATAAAAATGATAGATATAACCATGCCTTCTTCAAATATAACAATAATACTTTTATGTCTCTTACCTTATTACACAAGTGTCTTTTGATAAGTGGAGATGTTGAGAGCAGATATTTTTCTTTTGAATGTGGTCATGGGAGAAAGTATTTACTTTTCATTAAATAAGACGGTAATTTAAACTTTAGTTTAGCATTTGCGATATTTCTATGACTTCTCAAGTCTTCCTGTCTCAGTTTAGTAATCTCTTAACGATTCCAACTAGCTGAGCATGTACTGAAAGTGTGTATGTGGTCGGGGCCACAAGACCCTCGCCCTGTCTCCTGCTTGTCACACTCTCAGAAAATTTTCTGAGAAACATCTTTCAAAGTTAACACTCTCAGAAAAGAGAATGAAAGATTTCCTGTGGACAGTCTCCGGAGCAGAATGTGAGAGAGTCTTCTGAAGAAAAGAAGTAGAAGAAAACATTAGCATGTCGTCCTGGGCCCTTAAGGCGTGATTTCCAGTGCTATGTCCACACCACTACATACTACAGAAGTACAAACTGTTAGTTCTTTACCCTCCTCAAATTTTGATCACATAGTCAGTGTTTGTCCTAGGCTCTTCCTCCCCAGAACCACTCTGTGCCACACACATTTACTATATATCACCTGTACCCCTCCATTCTCCCGCCATATTCGTCATTCCATCTGCCATCATTTATAACGCCTGGTCAGAGCTATAAGACGCTCACTGGTCCTCTGCCTTCTGACTGTCTCATTCTCATCTCCATCTCTCAGAAAATAAAAATTTGCCTGTCATTCCATTGCTTAGAAGTCTTTCATCATCTTATCATTAGAATAAAGACCAGAACCTTCCTGATAGTTCTCAAAGGGTTTTCTGGGGTAAGTCCAGCCCCAGTGGAGTTCTAGAGCTACTGGCATCACTTTGTGATTCGAAAGTCTTTCCTCTGACAAGAGACACTATTAGTAGCTTTCAGCCAACCTCTAAAGAAGTGGTTCTCAACCTATGTGTTGAGAACCCCTCAGGGTGTGGGTCACATATCAAATATCGTATATATCAGGTACATATCAGATATTTACAATATGACTCATAACAGTAAAATTACAGTTATAAGGAAGCAATGAAATAATTTTATGGATTGAGGTCACCACAATACAAGGAACTGTATTAAAGGTCACAGCACTAGGACGTTTGAGGACAGTGCTCTAGAGCTAAACTGTTTGGTTCAACTGAGCCCTTTCAGCTCTTGTACATATATATAGTAACCTTGAAGTTTTAAGAAAGAAAGAAAGAAAGAAAGAAAGAAAGAAAGAAAGAAAGAAAGAAAGAAAGAAAGAAAGATATGTGATGCTGGAGAAACTGGCTCATCAGATCAGAGCACTTACTGCTTTTGCAGAAGACACTTGGCTTCACTTTCCAGCACCCACGTGATGGATCACAACTCTCCTGACCTCCACAGGCTTTTGCACACAGGTCATTCACATAACTTATAGAAAGACACAGGCATACTCAGAATTAAGTAAATAAGTAAATAAAAATACACAAATGAATAAATAAATAAATACTGAATGAATGTGAATAAGGGATTTACTGCAAAAAGCACTTGAGACATTCCAGAGCATAGTAAGAATGTGATACATTTATTCTCACAGTTCTGTTTATTTCTTCACTGTTCACCCTAGACAGGCTCTCTAGTATGACGGCATGAGAAGTCAACCAGGCAAACTGCTAGGAGACTGGAGTGAGACTGGTCCTCTATAGAGCGTGTCTTGTTCTTTCTGTACTTCCAGTCTGGGCTAATCTCTACCTGGTGGTCTCTGCTCTACTAGTCCAAATCCAGTTCTCCTGTCCAGTCGCACCCGCGCCTTTGGAGGGCTGAGCGGGGACTGAGGATCAGGGCAGACAGTTCCTAGTGTGAATCATCCTATCCAGCTGCTGCTTTGCACGGTTTTCTCATCCCACCTTCTTCCACGGTCCCTCTTTTCTGCATGGTTGCAGCTTGTAAAGACTTAATTAGAGCAATAAAAAAAAATTACCAATTTTTCCATTCCCCCCGCCCCTTTTAATAACAACTAAAAGTTGAGAGGCAGCTGTGGGTGAATGCTATTTGAAAGCTGCTACCAGTCTGAAGTTTCATTTTTCACTGCTTGCAGGCACATTCGAAAATTAGTGCTGACATGTGCAAATGAGTTTTCGAGAGAAGAAAAAAAAACATGCATAGTACAAGGTGCTCTGAAGATTAGTGTGGGAACAAAGACAACTTCAGAGGGAGTTTCCACTCACATCAGGGGTGAATGAAGTTTGAGTCCTCCTGTTGATTGTCCTAAATGGAAAGGCTTTAGGGCTTTCTTTGATAGGGCAGCCCTAATGGCCTTGAGCCTTCCTGTTCTCTTATGCTACCTTTCTGTCTAGAGCCAGCCCTCAAGCCTTTCACTGGATGAGAAAACTCCTGCCCAGTACTCTGTGTAAGGAAAAAAGTGGAATCTTTGCTCAATCATGTGTCCTAAAGAAATTTTGTGGTATTTTTTTTCATTGAAATGAATATTAAAATAGTAAAAATTTTAAATCCTTCAAAATAATTTTATAATGCCTGGATTAAGAAATATTAGTAGAGAACCTGGATCATGCATGCTTATGTAGGATACATACATGCATACATACATACATACATATATCATATGGCATATACATGCATATATTTGTGTGTGTGTGTGCTGAGAAAAGAAAGAAATCCAGTTAAGAACAATGTGATAAAGATGAAGATGCAGCTGGACAATAAAGACATAGAAATGACAGGAGCAAACTGGCGTATGACATCATGAAAAAGCAAGAGTCAAAGGTGGCCGGGCATGGTGGCACACGCCTTTAATCCCAGCACTCAGGAGGCAGAGGCAGGCGGATTTCTGAGTTCGAGGCCAGCCTGGTCTACAAAGTGAGTTCCAGGACAGCCAGGGCTATAAAGAGAAACCCTGTCTCAAAAAAAAAAAAAAAAAAAAAAAGAGTCAAAGTTGCTTCTTCTAGCTGACTCAGTTGCCTGGGAACAGTATCTTAGGGAAGTACACAGACCATGCATCTGCTAGCTCTTGGGTCTTCTCCAAATTTCAGTCCAGCCCTCCAGCCTCTTTGTCCTGGCCTACCATGGGGAAACCATTATCTGTTACCTCTTTCTATGTTGATCTCCTCTCTTCTGCTCCATGCCCTAAATCACTGGTCCAGTGCTAAAGTTAAGGGCAAATTTTTCAATGTAAAGACTACATTCTATCACCTATTATGAAGAGAGTGACCTAGATGAGTCTGTCTCTGTTACTTGAGTTATTCATTCATTCATTCATTTCACAGCCATCTTTACTTCCTTCTCTGTGTCTGCCAATCATTTTCTTTCTTAATGTCAGTACTGTCGGGAGACTTGGTAGGAGTCACATTAGTTGCCACATCTGTTTCTGCATTTGTTTTCTTGTTGCTGTGACCAAATCTCCTAAGAAGACAGCTTAAAGATGGGAAGAGTTGTGTTAGCTCAGTCTTCTGAAGCTTCGGCCCATGACTGTAAAGCTGTCTGCCCTGTGCGTGGGCAGACAATCATGGACATGAGACATGGGACAAAGTAATTGTTTTCATTTCCAGAAGGAGAGGAGACACTGAAGGAGGGGGAGAAAGCGTATGAATGAGAATATAGGAAGGGAGCTAGGGCAAGATACTGCACTCTATGAATTACTTACCTCTTTCAAGCAGAACACCTTCAAAGTATAAATCTATCAAGGGATCAATCTGCTGATTAGATCACAGCCCTTAGGATCCAATCACTCCCCTGAAGCCCATCACCTGAAGCCAACACCCCAGGAAATGAGCCTCTGGGGGCATTCATTTCAAGATACAACAGTCAGGAATGGGCTTTTAAAATCAAATTAGTTTTTCTTTTATTTTGCCTATTCTGTTTATGGTTTTTTAGTCTATAGGTTGGAAACTGTGTGGGGACAGATTTCAAGAATCATCTGTGGTACAGATAGAATGACCTGAGTATAGCCAAATAGCCAAGGATAGCTATTGCTATATAGGATAGTTCGTATGCTAGCTGCTACCCAGAACTGCCCTCTAGCTATGCGTTCCTTTTATTAGCAGATAATAAACGCAACCCAAAATGCCTTAATGTGTTTACATTACTCAACAGCCTGGGAATAATTCTAATTATTATTGAGTTTATTATTGTGGCTGTAGTACCATCTTTCTTTGAATTCCTGGAGAACTATTTAAGATGCAAATTATTCTAGCTTTATGAATAATTACTGAAAGGGAAGATGCATGATTAATTTGACCCCCCCTCCCTGGCAAAAACACACATGTGCCCATGCAAGAAAGCAAAACAATCACTTGAAAGTACAGTGTGATTTCTATAAATGTAGAAGGAACAGTTATATGTACAATTAGTGGCAGCTGTGCAAGGCATGCCGGGTGACCACAGACCTGACCTCATGGAAACAGTTGGGTAGATGAATGCCTAATTGCCACTGAAAGGAATGATTGAGGAAATTATATATACATGAGATTGGACAGAATGAGACAGAGATAGGAAGAGGCAAAGAAGGTCATAAATGGAAACATCAAGCAGCAGATATCAGGCAAACATGCAAATTACAGTCCCCTGTTTCTTAGCAGGAAGTGATCCAGCCTGCTCTTGGGAATCTGAGTCTCAGGAAAATGATGAGTTGCGTCTCATGGTAGGTGCATGCAGTATTAGGAAGCAGAGCAAATCCAGGGGAAGAAAGGAAGGTACCTGAGCTGCCTGTTCTACAATGGGATCAGAGTCAGGATGCAAAGTCCAGGTTTTTCTTGAAGCCTGTGACATGGAAGGGTGGAGCTTGCTGCCTCTGATCTAACTCTGATCTTGCACACATGTCTCCAGAACAAGAGATGTAAGAGAGGGTCTGAAGTGCAAAGCTTGTCTTCATGCTGAGCTGGGTGTTCAGCTATACACATAGCAGTTCCTAGACAGAGCGAATAAGAATCCCCTCACCAGCTTCCTGGTAGAACAAGAATCTTCATCTGTAAAAATGTTCCTCTTATGTGACACCACTGATCATCAATGTTGGAGACCTCTGCCCTGGGGACCCAAGCTGTCTCATGTAGGGATGTCAACCAGATGATTTCCAATCCTTCCAGTAGCTCCTCTAGAGCGTTTTCTTTGAGGTGAGAACAATATTCCTTGCTGCATAAGCTTTGGATGATCAGCAGTCAAAAGTGCACCAGAGGCTCATTGACTTCTAGCATGAGTCTCAGGAATTTGCATGCTTAAAATCTCCTAGCAGTTCTAAACAAAACCCACGCTCAGAGGGCCAGCTTCTTAAACATGAAGAACTTTCCTAACATAACTTGCACATATAGATGCAAGTATCTTTCTTATGTATTGTATTTTGATTTCATTTATAACCTTTCATTATTTATAATTTACCATGACAACTAGGATAAAAGGTTTCAGAGAGACAGAGGTGCAGAAACAAAGCCATTAACATGGACACAATGCCAGTTTTAAGCCAAGGACTTCCCTAAGTGATTGTCTATATTCTCATCACTAGCCTTTCATTAGAATGCCCAGGTCCGTGCTTGGCTCAAAAATAGTTTGATGAGAAACTCCCCATCAAAATATCTGTGAACCTAATAAGGGCATGTTCTCAATTGTGGTGCTTTTATACTGTACAAATAATTTGTAATGAACAACAATAAGCATAAACAAATAGCAGTAGTTAGTTATGACTAGACCAGCATACTCTGTCTTTGTGGATTAGATAGTGCATCATGTAATGGAGTTAGTAGTCCTTCAGAGTATTCAGAGACACAAACCAACAGTTAAATAATTAACCAATTAAAGGCATGAAAACACTGAAAATATAAGACATGCAGTACTTTGAGAATACAGACTCAGTGTATTGACTTTGTTCATAGAAGGACAAGGGGGAGCTTTATACCATTAGGACATGTGTGAACAGGTGACAACAGTGTCAGTTGGGAGAGAAAAAGGTGTGTTTCAATCATGGCATTTATGAGAAAATATCATAAAGTATGTCCATCTTAAATCTTTTTTGACATTCATCATTTTCTCACTCAGTAAAGAGGCAGGCACTTATGATTGTAGCCTGCATCCTGGGTCCCATAGGGAATTTCTAGGGTAATACTTGCTTCTTTCAAGCACCCCCAGTTCCTACAGTGTTTGCCTAGGCCGTAAGACCTCCTCCACATGCGAGGTACCTCACAACATTAATGGAGGTGCCTGCTCACCTGCCTCCCCCTTATTTGTGTACCCTTCATACCCTGAAGTCCCTTGGAAACACATTTACCTCATGTCTCAGCTGTGAGACCCCTGATTCTGCAGTGAACAGTATACAATACATTCATTTTAGGCAGGTAGCACTCAGGAAAATCTACTATAGGCTAGATTGGGAATGCCAGGGGAAAAAAAAAGACAGCTGCAGATTTTAGAGCTCCATAACCTCAATGAAGACATGTGTGAACCAGGAAGTTAGAGCATAGAGCAGATGGTGTAAAAACGAACAGTGGTCATCACAGGCAAATCTGCGGGACATCTTCATTCAACAAGTATTGACTGAGCATTTGTACACAGAGAAAAAAATGTAGAAGGATGAAACGAATATGGTCTTTGCCTCGGGGAACTTATAAGAATAAGGGAAGGCAATTAAGAAAACAAATAAAATTCATATTTTTATATCCCAATAAGATAAATTATGATACGATCAATGAAAGAAACCAACAGGGATCAATAGCTAAGAATAATGGGGAGAACATGCCTGCTCACCTTCAGTAGCTTCTATGAGGAGTTAGGTGTCCTAGATAAAAAGCCAGCTGCTGCTCTGGGTTCTTAAGGAAGTTACTTAGATTCAGTTACTTAAAATAGAAAACTGAATGCTCAGGCTCAATGTAAGACTTAATATCTGCTATAATGGACATGGATGTTAGGAAAGTCCTGGCCTGAGCAATAGATAAACACTGGCCTTCCTTGTTCCTTGTATTACTAACTCATCCTTTGAGTTTCATCATAGTTTTTCTGAGCCTCTGTCATAAAATGGCCCACACATCCAAAAGCATGGCGTCAACTCCATGTGGCTATGAAGGTCCTCGAATGAGTCATGATTACCGTTATGATCCTTGATGCTGTTGATGGTTTACTGTGTCCTGTTACCAGTTATAAACATGAGCTGGGCAGTGACAAGAGCAATAGAAACACTGTAGGAGATGGAGCAAAGACCCCAAGGTCTGGAACTTGAAGCAACTAAGAACTGAGAATGTAAGTCTTCTGCAGGAAAGAGCATGACAATTGGTTATCCAATACCAAATGACGGGCCCTGACAACATACATATAAATAATACTGTACAGACAGAACAGGTTACAGTGATGGATTTAAGGCTATATATGTGGATGTAAATATCTAAGCATATAGAAACAACAAAAAAGGTCAAGAATTTGAAAGAGAGCAAGGAGAGAGGTATGAAAGGGAAGGGGGAAATAATATAATTAGAGTATAATCTAAAAGATAAAATAAGTGTATATCACTTCCTTGAGGATAAACTGACACGACTGAGCTTTACTGAGTACTGCATGTGGACTTCACTGGACAACACTGATGTCATAAAAATGTTCTGTTGGTTACATAAGAATTCTACACAGAGGCCGAGTGGGTTGGCAGCAGGAATTCTGTACCAAAGTAACCTCTTCTTCCTGCATCTCCAGTTTTTGAGTTTTACTTCCCCGTGACTAACCACCTTCCAAAAATATTAGATGGAGAGCTTCCAGAGTAAACAAAACCTACACTTTAGACCAATGACCATGCTAATCTGCATAAGCAAACCCTGTGCCGTCCTGGCTCAGATGTGAGTCAGCTCTTTGTCCAGCATGCCCACACTGCCTGCGCATGAGTCACTCAGTAACTCTCTCAGTCATCAGGTCATCTGCCACAATGTCACATGGCTAGCTTGCTTGATTTCATAGTGACACCAAACTGCCAAAGCAGAGGTGCAAAGGAGCCACTAAGGCCCAAAACAGGGAAAGACAGGTTGGGTCTGTTGGTGGTGGCAATGCTCAGGGAAGATAGGAAAATATAGCATAGCTAAGAGTTGGTTCTCTTAGCTGTTTGGAGTTTTAGGCACCTATCCTCTGATGGCCACTGGGGTAGGAAACCTAACAGCTCAGAGGTCACACATGCCTCTGAGAGTCCTTTGCATCATTCCACCTTTGGAGTATGTAATATTACCATGCCCTCATATTTGAACAGATTTCAAACTGTGTTCACATCCATTAATTCCCTTGTCCTTATGACTACCCTTGAAGTGAGCAGGAGGATCAGAAAGAAATCATTAACAGGAGGAATAGGAGCAGATGCTGGCATGAATCAAAGGCTTGCCTATAGGCTGTATGCTGTTTGTGGTGCCAACTGCCTTAGTGATGTCTGTGAGGAAGCAAAACTGAGAGGTGATGTCACTTGCCAGGAAACAGCAAGTTAGGGATATGGCTTCTGACTCCCGACCTAGTGCACCACTGTTTTTTTCTTGCACACATTGACGCCTGTTTCCTTATTGCAGACACTAAGTTTTCCCAGAAGCAACGTTGTCAGGATTAGACTTTTGATAGTTGCTCAGCAGCTAGGGGTACAACTAGCTGACCATTCTTCCTGTGGAAGTCTCAAATGGCTGATCCTTCTCTTGCTGAAACAATGCCCTCCATGAAGAAGTTAGATTCTCATTCAGCCTCACTCTTCTTGTTCGCAGCTGCAAAAGCAGCTGTTCTCCTCTGCACTACCCTCTTCCCCTTTCTCCCAACTAATTGCTAGCAACTAGTATATTGCTATGAATACTGTAGCCTTGCCCCGAAGCTTCTGTACAGCTGTTACTCCAACCCGTCCTGTTCAAAGATTCACATCTCTTCTGTTTGGATGGTTAATTGTATGTTCCAGTTGTTGACTATCTCAAAACACCCCTGCACCACATTGTGTTGAACAGAACGTAAAACATTTTTTAAATAGGAATAAGCCTTAAAAATAATGATCACTAATGCAGAATAGTTATTGAGGTTGATACATATCAGGCACCAAGGCTACTGAGTCTACAGACCAAGGAGAAAGAAGAAATAGAGGACTGTATATCCTATGACTAAACATCTCAAGAGTATAAAACCATTAATCACTAAATAAAATATATTCTGTTCTTCATCCTTAAACAGATGTATTTTGATGAAAACCCAGATGGCATGGTTCTACTTTATAATTCTTGGGCTCTACAAAGGTTAGTGCAAAAGCATGGCTGTGTAGGAGAAACAGCCTACATCCCATCCTCTGTTTCATTACATCCCCATCCATTCTGAAAAGGACCTCAGTTCAAATGCATAAGAATCCCCATACTTACACATCCAAGGTCCCCCACAGTCCACACCAGCACAAGTAGCTAACCCCTTGGCGACCCTCCAGCTTAGCAATCATATACTACCAGGTACTTGCACTGTAAATGACATGGATATGGGGAGGACGTCTGTTGAGGAATTGTAATTTATTTGAACCAGGAATATATTAGTTGAGGTTCTCTAGAGTAGCAGAACGTATAGAATGAATATATAAAGGGGATTTATTAGAATGATTTACAGGTTGCAGTACAGATAATCCAACAGTGGCTCATTTGTGGAAAGGCCAAGAATCTATTAGCTGCTCAGTCCACAAGGCAGGGTGACTCAACTGGTCTTCATTATATGCTATAATCCCAAAGAAAAAGGCTTTAATGCCAGTTGAAGAAAGGATGTGCTATCAAGGCAAGGACAGTCAGGAAAAGATGTTCTTCTATGTCTTTAAATAGACTTTCAAGCAGAAGGAATGGCCCAGATTAAAATCATGTGCCTTCCCATCCCAAGATCTGATCAAAGATGTGTATCTTCCTACCTCAAAAGTCTGACCTAGAAGTAGATTTACCCACTTAAAACCAAGCAAAAAACAATCCCTCACAGGATTCAGAGAGGGACAGCAATGATGGAGGTTGTCTTGGTTATTTTTCCTGTTGCATTGGTAAAACATGCTGACAGAAACAACACAAAGGAGAAATGGTTAATGTTGGCTCACAGTCCCAGGCTGCATTCTATCATGGTGGGGAAATTACAGCAGCAGAAACTTAGGGCAACTGGTCACCGTGCATCCATAGGCGAGAAGCTGAGAACAATAGATATCTACGTTTGCTTTCTCTTTTAGTCCAGAATCTAAGCCCCGAGAATAGTGGTGTCCACAGGAGATCATCTCACCTCAGGTAACCTATTTGTGATAATTCCCAGTAGAAATACAGAGGTGGGTCTCCAGGGTGAATCTAGAGTAGAGGTAACACTTGAGATTTTAACTGTCTAGAAATCACAAATTTTAGCTGCTTTTCTTGGCTATATGCTACCCCTTGCCATTCATGCCATCATTTAAAGTTAACTTTTTTGTAAGTAAAATACAGTCATGAAAACCCTAGAATGTAACAATATTACTTTAAAAATATAGTTTAATACAGGTACTATGCACTCATACTTAGAAATGAGACATCACATCCAGGCCTTCCATTTATTCTTTTTTCATAAAACATCTGATTCATCATTGAATGCCACTTTTACCCAGAACCCTCTGGGCTATTGCTGTGCCTAAGAAGGGGTGGATAAGGAGCTCTATGATCCTGTACCCACACATTTATACAATTAATGAGAATCCAATACACACAGGCTGATTCTCTCTCTCCTACTCTCTTTCTACCCATCTCTCTCTTGCTGATGAGACACTACAATTTATAGAATTTATTAACATTCTTTATAAGTCTGAAGAGGATAAGAAAGCAAGAGTTCGATGCAAATTAACTAGCCCAGCTCTGCAATATTAAGAAATATCTCCAGATTTATCCTGCTGTGGGGAGGTAGCGATAAAGGGGTAATAAATGTTTCCCTCACATTTGTTTCTCACACAGTCAGCAAAAGACCCACACAGGCAGCCTGTGTTAGTAACTAGTTTGAAGTCTCCAAGTGAGTCTTTCTAAATAAGGAAAGAAAGGAAAGAGGTTATACTGGTTATATTTCTGGTTGCTATGACCATGTATCCAACAAGAATCAATTTAAGGGCCAAAGGGATTCTTCAAGCATGAATAATGATGAATTGATACTTCCAAACATGGTGGGAAAGAGGCAGCAGAAGCCCAAGGCAGATGGTCAGGTTGCATGTGTATTCAGGAAGGAGATGGGACAGAAAGTGGATCAAGGCTGTAAAATACCACCAACCCAGTTTCTCAAGGTCCACAACCTTTCCAAACAGTGCCACCATCTGGGAACCAAGTGTTCAAACACATGAGCTTATGAAGGTCATTTTGCCATCAAACCACAAGTGTTGTCAGAAAGTATAGGTAGTGCAGTCATGGTGACTTACCCTAGACCCTAGTCCTGAGACATGCTCCCAGGATAGACCTGAAACACTTAGGCTCAAATCAATTTTTATTTTGAAAATAAATCCATAGCCAATGTTTGTGTGTACACAACAGACATCCTAAATCATGGTTTTTAGGAGGAAAAAACACTGTGGCATTGCCACCCCTCTGAGCTACAGCTTTAAAGAGGAAAAGAAGAGTTAAGATGGAGTATTGATTTCAGAATACCCACAGGTTGTCATTCTTTAAACACAACCATTGCCTGAAGACTCAAGTGCAAAGAGAGACTGGAATGACTACCATTTATGTGCTTTGTGAGTTTAGTTAAGTCTGACACATCCTCTAAGCACTCTGGGGGTTGTTGTTTGATTTTGTTTGTTTGTTTTTGTCTTCAGAGGGATGGCCCTGTTGATGTGTCTTGTTGAGGTGATGTGAGCAGAAGCCATACTCAAGTGACTAACCAACTTGAGACTTGTGAGTGCTTAGCACTGAGTCAGCCCTGAACTTTAGAGCAGTGTCCAGGGATTCCACGATGCCATGTGCTAATGATACCATGAGTGTTGAGTTGTGTGTGGTTAAGAAGGTCCTAAAGAGGAGAGTGACCAGGAAATGCAGATATTCACAGTGGGAAGCAATTAAGTGTCTTATGACAACAACTATTCATCAATCTCTCCAGAACTATTTGAAATTTTCAACAGCCTATTTTCTATTCCTGTGACATTCAAGTTAAATAGCTTGAGCCTGAGGATTAAGTAAACTCAGCTATTACAGTGTTCAGCATTTGGCCTCTTATGGAGTGGGACACACTCAGAAAATATAGTTTGTTCTTTCCTTCTCCCATTGTCTAGTCGCCCAGATTTCGGTTTATTTCAGGCCACCTCTGGGTCATTACTCGGCCATTGTGTTCAGTGTCTTGCCATCCTTCAAAATAGGCATGCAAAGTTACAGGCTGACTCTCAAAACAACTGAGTCCCATTAGTCTCTCATGGATCTGCGGCATAATTTCGCATTGCCTTTTGAATTAACACTGTGACTAACATTGTCCGAGACTATAATCCCCCAGCCTCAGATGCCCTGGTGACCATAAGAACTGACAAGCCTGTACTTGATAGTGAGTGTGGCTATGTTGACAGTTGCCCCTTCCTCCCTTCTTCAACAGTCTTGGCCTTAAACTGCAATGAGAAAAGGGAAGTCAGTGGCTCTCAAGCTTGTGTGTTAGTAATCTTTTCTCCTCACTGTCACAAAAGTACCTGACAGCAGCTTAAGGAGAGAAGAAGAATTTATTTTGCTTAACGGTTCAAGGGAACAGTGATGGCAGGAAGTCACGGCCAAAAGTTCTTCGGACAGCTGGTCAGATAACATCCACAGGAATGATGTAGACTGACAAATGATGGTGTTTAGCTACCGTTCTCCTTTTTATGCAGTCTGGGATCCAGCCAATGGAATAGTGCTACCCATATTTCAAGGTGTGTCTTCAACATCAATTAACCTAATCTCGAATATTTCTCAAAGATACACTTAGAAGTGTGTTTCCATGGTGATTGTAAATCTCATCAAGTTGACAGAAAAGATTAGCTATTGAATATATAATGTCACCATGGAATCTAAACAAACACCCATGGCACACAGGCACATACACATACAGACAGAGAGATGTGGAGAAAGGCAGGCAGGGAGAGAAGGAGGAAAGAAGGGAGGGAGGGAGGGAGGGAGTTAAAAGTTCAAATGTTCTTGGAGAAGCCTTGGTATTGGGATTTTTAAAAGCCCCCTGGGTGATTCTGATGTGCAGCAAAGGTAGACAATTTGTCAACAAGCATATATAAGGTTCAGCCAGGCTCAATACACTCAATCAACCTCTGCTTCTTGAATCCTCAAAGCCAATCTGAATCTATATTCACTGAGGGAGTTCCCTCCTAAGGAGAATCCGTGAGAGAGTTGTGATAGTTAGCCTGTATTTATCCTTCCTGCCTTGTTAGCAACCAAACATATTTGCATATATGTTTGGGATTTTCTGTTGCTTTGTTGACATTTTAAAATGCAGACAACTTCTCTGACCAGAACTCACAATGTGATTACAGCAACTCTGGCACCTGTGATGAAGGTGCAGGTGAGAGCAAAGTCATTGCCTGGACAAAATCAGCTGTTAGTTAAATTCCTCTCACTGATTCCTGTTAGCGCTGGGAACAGCGCTTTGCAAGGGCTTTTAACAGAATGAACTAGGCATAAATGTGTCTGATGGGTGATTTTAGAGAAAGAGAAATGAAATTAATAATGGAAAAATAAGTCGACCAGTGATGGTGTTCAGTTTAACACGTGTTGGTTTCTACAGTAGCTTTAATAAACCAATGACCAGAAGAGCAGTAGAAAACACAGCCAGTGTTGGTTCATTTCAGAGTCAGCTCTGCCATCAGCTGCCTCCGTGTAGGTGATTTAAGTGCCACTTCTGGTGGTGAAGGATCCCAGATAAGACTTTAAGAGGCCTGGGATGCAATCCCATTGAGTTCTTTCCTGTCAAAGATCAGGAAACTTGAGCCAGGACATAGAAATGAGTTTCTCTGTGTTATATAGTTACCTGACAGTGTGTGAAGCTGAACCAGGCTCGCTGGAAACCCAGCACAAGAGGCTGTCCCAGGTATCACAGCTCACAATAGGGAATCCAGCACTGACATCAACTGCAAGAAAACACCTACCACAGTGGGTTACAGGAGTGTGACAGCTGTGTCTGATGATCAAGGGGAAGTGCATGGGGTGAGTAGGGGTGACCTGGAGTGCCATGAGAGATCTAAAATCCCTACTTCTGCTCAGCCATCCTGGACCGAGAGCTTCTAGAGACAAGCTGCCTGACTTTCCATGTCACCTTTGCTACTTGTTAATTATGAAACTCAGCAACTTCACCTTTCTATAATCAGCTTTCTTGTCTTTTATACCAGCATATCTGAGATTGAATCAATGATCTGTCAAAAGGTCTTAAAACCACCTAGCTTAAAATTGGAGCTGATTTACCTTAGTTATGATTGCTCTGCCTGTAGTGCTTAATGTTTCAGGAGAGTTGCTATTGCATAAGGCATGGTGTTCTTGGTCTATTTATTCATAAAATGAAGACCCTCATAGGAAACTCCAGCTTACTTCTGATTAACAAAATCAAAAAAAAAAAAAAAAAATCGATTACTACATACACACCCAGATCTGAAAAATAAAAGAGGAGACGACATCCTGGACACAATGTAATTCTAACAAGGCCTGAGCTTTGTAGAGAGAAGGGATTAAATGGATACTGAGTAGGCAAGGCTCCAATAAGGTTGGAAGCAAGCAGCCTCAGTGTGAATTTAGGACAGAGTACAAATTCCTTCTGACTCTTAATCTTGTTAACTATATTTGAGATAAGAATTCCTGCTCTATCTAACACAAAGGTGTTTGTTAACACTAGCCTATAAGCCAGAGGACACTCTGTCATCTCCAGGGTGATCTGTAAACATCTCATTATTCAGCCATTTCATATAGTAAGAACTCAGCTCTTGACCTCCAAACACCTCCACTGATGCTTTAAATAGATAGTGGTCTAAGAATGACAATGAAAATGGATTTAACTCATTCCATGGGGGAAAGCATGTGGTCCAGAAAGCAAGATTGCATGTGGACTTTTTCTTCCTACCTGAATGGATCTAACTGGAGAAAAGATTTTACTCTAAGAAAGAGGCAGTCAATCCTGAAAGTAGTGGTGCAACAGGCAACTGTTTCTCTTCTTGCAAGATTTAGTAGACAAAGGCATACTCCATGTTTCTTAAGAACGTAGGAAATGATCTTATAGCCATTGAAAAAAAGTCAGCTGAAATGTTCATATCTAAGAAGTCATGACTGAAATTGTTAGCAAGCTATGTACATGGTGTGAATATATGTATATATAACCAATGGCAAGATGATATAGATATAGATATAATAGATCCATGCATATACTCCTTATGCACAGGTTTTATACTACATATAAATATACACTGCCTACTATATTCAGGGTCTGCTAGGTTATTATGTGTATGCCCAGAAGAACTCTGCAGTCAATTTATTTGATGTCATTTAGAAATTTAGCTTTTCATATTTAAGAACACTACTGCCCAGGGGAAAGTCTGTCTTTCTTTCTTTCTTTCTTTCTTTCTTTCTTTCTTTCTTCCTCTCTTTCATTCTTTCTTTTTTTCAATTATTTTATTAGATATTTTCTTCATTTACATTCCAAATGCTATCCTGAAAGTCCCCTATACCCTCCCATCACCCTGCTCCCCTACCTACCCATTCCCACATCTTAGCCCTGGCATTCCCCTGTACTGGGGCATATAAAGTTTGCAAGACCAAGGGGCCTCTCTTCCTAATGATGGCCGACTAGGCCATTTTCTGCTACATATGCAGCTAGAGACAAGACCTTTGGAGGTACTGGTTAGTACATGTTGTTGTTCTACCTATAGGGTTGCAGACCCCTTCAGCTCCTTGAGTACTTTCCCTAGCTTCTCCTTTGGGGGCCCTGTGTTCCATCCAATAGATGACTGTGATCATCCACTTCTGTATTTGCCAGGCACTGGCATAGCCTTATAAGAGACAGTTATATCAGGGTCCTTTCAGCAAAATCTTGCTGGCATATACAATAGTGTCTGCATTTGGTGACTGATTATGGGATGGATCCCCAGGTGAGGTAGAGTCTAGATGGTCCATCCTTTCGTCTTAGTGCCAAACTTTGTCTCTGTAACTTCTTTCATGGGTATTTTGTTCCCTGTTCTAGGGAGGAATGAAGTACCACACATTGGTCTTCCTTTTTCTTGATTTTCTTGTGTTTTGCAAATTGTATCTTGGGTATTCTAAGTTTCTTGGCTAATATCCACTTATCAGTGAGTCCATATCTAGTGACTTCTTTTGTGATTGGGTTACCTCACTCAGGATTATATCCTCCATCTATTTGCTCAAAAATTTCATAAATTCATTGTTTTTAATAGCTGAGTATTAAATGTACCACATTTCACAATAGTCACAAAAAATATAAAATACCTTGGTGTGGCTCTAACTAAGGAAGTGAAAGATCTGTATGACAAGAACTTCAAATCTCTGAAGAAAGAAATTGAAGAAGACCTCAGGAGATGGAAAGATCTCCCATGCTCATGGATTGGCAGGATTAATATAGTCAAAATGACTATCCTGCTGAAGGGGTCTCCAACCCTTTAAGTGGAAGAACAACATGAACTAACCAGTACCCCCAGAGTTCGTGTCTCTAGCTGCATATGTAGCAGAAGATGGCCTAGTAGGCCATCATTAGGAAGAGAGGCCCCTTTGTCTTGCAAACTTTATATGCCCCAGTACAGGGGAAAGCCAGGGCCAAGATGTGGGAATGGGTGGGTAGGGGAGCAGGGCAGGGTATGGGGGAGGGTATAGGGGACTTTCAGGATAGCATTTGAAATGTAAATGAAGAAAATATCTAATAAAAATTGGAAAAAAACCCCAAAAAATTCCAACTCAATTCTTCACTGAGTCAGAAAGGGCAATTTGCAAGTTCATCTGGAATAACTAAAAACCTAGGATAGCAAAATCTATTCTGAATAATAAAAGAACCTCTGGTGAAATCACCATGCCTGACCTCAAGCTGTACTACAGAGCAATTGTGATAAAAAACAAAAAACAAAAAACAAAACAAACAAACAAAAAACCTGCCTGGTACTGGTACAGCAACAGACAGGTAGACCAATGGAATAGAATTGAAGACCCAGAAATGAACCCACACACCTATGGTCACCTGATCTTTGACAAGGGAGCTAAAACTATCCAGTGGAAAAAAGACAGCATTTTCAGCAAATGATGCTGGCACAACTGGTGGTTATCATGTAGAAGAATATGAATTGATCCATTCTTATCTCCAAGTACAAAGCTCAAGTCTAAGTGGATCAAAGACCTCCACATAAAACCAGAGACACTGAAATTTATAGAGGAGAAAGTGGGGAAAAGCTTCGAAGATATGGGCATAGGGGAAAAATTCCTGAACATAATAGCAATGGCTTGTGATGTAAGATCAAGAATCAACAAATGGGACCTCATAAAATTGCAAAGCTTTTGTAAGTGTTGCTTTCTTGAGATGTAATGACTTGCCTGTCAAGAGAGGAATTCAAGCCACTCCTAAATATCCACTTGGTGGAGCTGTGGTAGAGGAATTCAAGTTGCAAAGGCTGGCAACAAGACTAGGGTTTAGGGAGGGGAGAAGAAACTGGCCCTGAAGAGAATTTTAAATTTTGTAAGTGTATAAGTAAATAAAATACTGGCTCTCTTTATCATATAGATATAAATCTCTTCTTCAGTCTTCTCATTTCTCATGTGGTTGTAGATATGTCATATTTAATAGAGAATTTATTTTGTACATTTTTACATCTTGTGTTATATTCTATTTTCTGAGTTAATTGGTGAAAATCAAATCTCACCTTCTTGAAGTGAAAGAGACAGTAAAGATTCAGTGAATATAATCATCTCACAGATGGTTTGGCCAAGGTTTAAGTCAGGAGACATATAACCAAGGTCATTTGTCTAGACTATGTGAGAGGACTTTTTAGTTTCTCTTTCAAAAGCATGTTCCAAAACAGGAATTCTTTATAAAGGATACTTTCATCACTTACCCTGCTAGCTCTGGGAGTGTGCCCAGATAAATAAATAGATGGAATGAGTACATTCATAGAGAGGTAAGAGCAGGAAGAAGGCATTCTAGTCTAAGACTTTAAAAAATTAAGAAAGTTGGATAGTCCTTTTTAGCTGTATGCATTTGCCAGACTTCTTACTGTTTTGACAAACACCTGAAAGAAACAACCTACAAAAGGAAAGATTTATCTTGGCTTGTGGTTTTAAGGACTTCGGTCCATGGTGTTTTTTTTTGTTTTTTGGGTTTTTTGTTTGTTTGTTTGTTTGTTTTTCCTGGGATTTGGGGGGGGGGGTTGGGGGTCTCTTTTTTGTTTGTTTTTGTTTTTGGTTTTTTTGTTTGTTTGTTTGGTTGGTTGGTTGGTTGGTTGGTTGGTTTTTTTGGCTCCATAACTGGGGCATGTAGTGCAACAGAGGACTGTGGAAGAGAGGGCCAAGCGAACCAAAGATAGTCATGGCCTTGAAACAGAGATAGACAGGAAGAGGCTAGGACAAAACACACCCTTCTTAAGTGACTGACTTCCTCCCACCATGCACCTGCTCCTTTCACCACCTCACAAATGGCAAACTCCTTAGCCGACTAAAGCCTTGATCTGCCCAAAGCCTGCATCTAATCATCTTTAGAAATAGCACCCCTGGTGGCTTCCTAGGCATCTCTAGAATCAAGTTTAGCCACTGTTATAGAAACACCGTCTGCTGGTGGACAGTATCCGAAAAGGACCGTCCTAGAAGGGCGGAGACATTAAAGGCAAAGCTAGTTGCTGTGAAAACTGAAACTTTAGTATCCTCACTCCGTTTAGATCTATTTCTCCCTCAGAGTCCACTCAAAGGCAGACGCTTTGATGCTTTGCTTCATACAGCCCGTGAACACTAAGGTTAACTCTTAACTGTTTTATCATGAAGCTTCCTGTGTCACCAGAAAGCCATCAACCCAGATGAGAGAAGAAAGAATGGTGCATGAAATATTTGCATAGGGGATTCCTAGAAGTGAAAGTTATCACTTCCTTCTATAATCCATTGATTAGACCTGAATCACATGGCCATTGGCACTGCAGTCTGTGCCCAGAACAAAACATGGAAAGTGAGGTCAAAGTCATCCAGTCTTCACCCAAATGACGGTGTGGTCTAAGGAATCACCAAGATCCACCACACTTCCCTGTGTTTGAATCCCTACCTCAAAGTCCTTTTATACATACACATTTCTCTTTGATATCACAGTTCAGTGACCCTCTGCTGTTCTAATTGGTTACTAAATGCATCATTTCCTTCTTTACCTCACTCTCTCTACTTTAAAGCTGAAGAATTGCCATTTAGCTATTTTATAGTATTTTTTATTTTCTGCCAAAATTCTCAGTATTGTCTTTTTACTCCTTTGAATTCTGCAGCACAGCTCATTTAAATGTTTCTGTCTTGTGACTCCATTATCTGGATCCCCAGTAGGCCTGTTGCTTCTGTGTATCGATTCTACTGATTTTCAGTCATGTCTCTTGTCTCCTCTTATGCCTGATTATGATTTTTTTTAATGCTAGCCCTCGTATATAAAACAGAGTGGATTTAATTTACACCCAAGATAACATATTTTTTTCCTCCAGAAAATGTGTACATTGGCTGCTGGAAAATTTACTAAGATGCATTCTTACTTGAGACCAATCAATGTGGGATTAAGAAATGTCGGAGCTAGAATTCATTTTCTTGGAAGATGAGTCTATTTCTGGTTTTCACTTACTTCATGGATTTAAAAAAAAAAAAGTAACTTCTCAGTTGAAATTAAAATGGCTCGTGACAATGACTCCCCTAAGCTTAAGAGCCTGAACCCCATTGTTTTGCTCTCTGAGCTTTATAAACCTGTTCAAGGTTTAAGTTAAAATTTCACAGATTTCTTAGGTCACTGATCCAGAACCAGAGGACGTTTGTGGGGGGTTTTCTCCAATACAGGGCATTTTCTCACTTTCTTAAATGGTAGATTTTGAACTGTGTACTTATTTGTTTATTTGAGTGCCACTTTCCCAGTTATTTGAGTACTAACCTACCTGCCTGCCCACCCCACTGCCTACCTCTCATCTGTTCTACAGCTCACTGTTTCCCTTAGCAATACACTGTGACCATTTTATCGGAATCTGTATCTGCATTTTTTTTTCCTGTTTATTTGTTGGTTTTATTTCAGCCTCTCAGCTAGTACAAATATTTGCTCCTTTATTTAGTCAGTTCCCTTGTGGACAAATTTATTTAGCTTGATCACAGTTTTTCAAGAAACATTCCATATACCTATAAGATAAATTCTAGAAGTAGAATGGTTACTTGTTATCAAATTATCTTTCAGGAAATGGCCAGTTTACATTTCTACCACTGTATAAGAATGTTGTTTCTCTTAATCAGCTTGCCTAAGTTCTTTTAGACTCACATGTAATATAACCATCCTTAATTGTACCTCCAGATACCATCCTCTCTCCATTCTTGTCTAATTACATATAATGAACACATGTATTTATTAATCACGGAATCAGAACAAATCACTTTCCTCTCTAAAACCATTCCTTTCTGCCTCCTTCCAGAGGGAGAATGAGTGCATTTGCAGAAGCTAACACTTCCTCCCCTCTCTGTAACCTGCCATCCCCATCCCTTGCACAGTGCAACCCAGAAGTCATATTAATGTTTCCCTAAACATACTCTAATACGTTCCTCCATCTCACAGGGATTGCCTGTGACTTCTATGAGACAAGATAAACTTTCTTATCCAGTTCACATATTAGGCATTCTTTGGAGAAAACCTCCTGTAAGAGAAAAACCTCTTTTGGAAAACCTCTTTGCTTGCCTACAGAATTCACCTTCAGCATCTCTTACTAGGTTATTCAGCTTTCTAGCACTATAATAAGTGACCAGAGATTATCAGTGCAAAGAAGAAAAATATTTATTTTCACTCATGCTCATGGTTTCTGAGGCCTCCATTCATAGTCAATTGGCCCATTTCTTTGGTCCTGTGACAACACAGTGCATTATGGGGGTTTGGATATATGACAGAGGAGGCAGCTCATCACATGGCAGTCTAGAAGTTGAGTGTGGGACGAATTAATTGGGTCTCAACATACCATGAAAAAGCCAGCTCCCAAAGCTTTTACAGTGTCAAGTAGCACCATCAGCTGGAAGCAAGTCTTCAAAACACAAGCCTTTTGAGAAAGTGAAATCCAAATGGTAGCACCATGCTTTCTGTCAGTATCCCTTGCTCGAAATACTCCTCATGTTCTGCAGCGAACAGTGCACTGCGCACTGTAGCTCTGTCTTCTCCACTACTGAAATATAAGCTGCTTAAGGAAAGGAACTGTTTTCTGTTGGTCCTCCCCACTGCTCTGCCCAGCAGAGCACCTGGCACACAAAAAGTGCCCACCTTTTCAAAGAATAAATTTAGTTTGTAATGCCTTTTTCAAAACACTCCAATACACGCATTTTCAAAACAACTTCTGCCTTCCAATGACTTAGAAATCTTTGGGCAAAGTTTTTTTTTTTTTGACCTAGATTTAGCATTCAAATCTCAGCTTGGGCATAAAGGCATGTGAGTGTTTGAGTTATTTGTTGGACCCTATATTTTTGGCAACAATTTTCCCTTCAACACCTAAAGCCATTTGTGTTCTTGACAGTTTGACGTCAGTGGAAACCAGAATTTGCTGAGAACTGAGAGTATTAAGTTCTTTCCATAAGGCATTGTGCTTAAGAGCCCTGATTCTACAACTGCCATCAAAATATGCAACCTTTTGAGCCCCTTTTGACCCCTGGCATAGGACATTGACTGTGTTTACTCTTAGTGTAGCACTCCTAGGACACGGTGGATTTTTGTAGGTATTTGATAGGCAAGCTCCTTACCCAGTTGAAAAAATATAGGAAGAAAAAAAGCATAAATAATTTATCCACTTTGGGAAAACAGATCTGCATGCTTACCAAGGAATATTTTATCACCCCAAGAGGCAACATTTTCAGCCTATTTCAATGCTAGGTAGCAGAGGTCCCAAGGGACTGTAAGAGCATCAGCTATGATTGCAGCCTGTGACTCATCTTCTCCCCAAAGGGACTGTGATTTGCTATGCCCCGATGGCTCACCTATTCGGTGGCTTGTATGATTGGATTCTATTCGTGACTAGATGTTCCCATCTGGGCAGCAGAGACAACATCCATCTTCCCTGATGACTAGAGGCACCATAATGACCATGGTAAATATGGTTTCAGTACTGCTCATTTGAACTCAATGCCATGCTCAGGGGAGAGGAGACTGAGACAGCAGAGATTTTAAAGGCCTTAACAATTCGTGAATTTTCTCTACAACATCCCCACCAAGTGGCTACAGCACCTTAAAGAAGTAACTCTCATGATCTTCTGAAAGCCTCTCCTTCTGAGGTACAAGCCCTTCACTCACATCAACTGAGAAGAAATTCATTTCTTAGTAATTTTTACATGTAGAACCTTAGAAAAATACATAATGCTCCCTTGAAATTTTGTTTTTACTCAGTCCATGTAAAATGCTTCTGGGGATTGGAAGAGCTCTCTCATGGTTGTGCTGAAGGAAGCTTTCATTCTTCCTTAAGCCTCTATGGTGGTTTTGAGCCTTTGCCATCTTGGGCACCCGCTATCCAGGTAGTGGCCAGGATGTGTTTCCAGCTGTTGTTAAAAGGTCCATAGACAGTAGGGGTTAATGAATGTGTGAAATGGAGAATTACAGAGGAGAAGACTAGAATCTTTCATACTTGCTTAAAGAAGCCTTTGATGGCAAATTTCTGGGACTCATTTGTTTACCTTTTCAGTAGGAAAGGCTGATAGATAGATAGATAGATAGATAGATAGATAGATAGATATAGAGATAGATAGATATTCCTACAGTAACTACATAAACACTTTTTCACCTCGGGGTACTTTCTGTGTGGACTTCTGTAAACTCTTGCATTCCTACAGTGGAACTGGGTGATGCCAGAATGTCTTTAGTAAGCAGTGGTGTTGATGGGATTCATGTAAGGGGGGGGGGTCACTAGTGTGGAGGAGTGCACATGCATGCACATGCATGCAAAGACCACCAAACAGCCCTGGATATTGTCACCCAGCAGCAGCACTCTTTATTTTGTGAGACAAGATAGAACCTGGGGTTCACCGAGTAGGCTAAGCTGGCTGGCCACGGATCCTTGGGCATCCTTCGATTACCACCTCCCCAGCACTAGATTTACAAATATGTAGCTCATATTTGTTCCTGTTCTGTGTACGCATGGAGAGAGAGAGAGAGAGAGAGAGAGAGAGAGAGAGAGAGAGAGAGAGAGAGGAACAGAGACACAGTGGGGTGGGGAAGAAGATAACTTTTAGGAGTCAGTTCTTTCCTTCTATCTTGTGAAGCAGGGTCTTGTTGTTTCTGATATTCTTTGTACTCCAGGCCAGTTGGATTACAACCTTAGTGGTAACTCTCTTGTCTCCATTTTCCATCTTGCCTTACTTAGGAGTGTAGATGTGCGAGGATTACAGATGTGAGCCACAACATAAGGGATTTTGAGGATTCCAGACATCCAACTCAGTTTGTTAGGCTTATATGTAAATTCTTTTACCCACTAAACCTTCTTACCAGCTCTATGTTGGGGTCTTTTATACAGGTCCCTGAATTTGAACTCAGATGCTACATGCATGAGCAGATGGAACTTTATAGACTGAGCTGCCCCCACACCAACTCCTAGCCTGTGCTTCGGCTTTTTTTTTTTTTTTTTTTTTTTGCTGTGCATTATTACAAGAATTATTTTGTCTCTCTGAGCCACAGAGTCTCTACATAAAAAGTGGTGATAATCCTAGTTATGATGCTTATTGAAAATTTGTGATAATATATACAGAATTCAGCACAGTTTCTGGGAAATAGCAGGTGCTTCATAAATAATAGATTGAATTATCTG